>CAUYLG010012257.1:0-35228 GCA_963573385.1 Cacajao melanocephalus | reverse complement strand
TTAGCTCTTCTTGTTGCATTGATCCTTTTACGATTATGTAATGTCCTTCTTTGTCGCTTTTGATCTTTGTTGGTTTAAAGTCTATTTTATCAGAGACTAGGATTGCAACTCCTGCTTTTTTTCCCTCTCCATTTGCTTGGTAAATCTTCCTCCATCCCTTTATTTTGAGCCTGTGTGTATCCTTGCATGTGAGATGGGTTTCCTGGATACAGCACAACGATGGGTTTTGACTTTTTATCCAATTTTCCAGTCTGTGTCTTTTGATTGGGGCATTTACCAGCCCATTTACATTTAGGGTTAATATTGTTATGTGTGAATTTGATCCTGCCATTTTGATGCTAGCTGGCTGTTTTGCCTGCTGGTTGATGCAGTTTCTTCATTGTGTCGATGCTCTTTACCATTTGGTATGTTTTTGGAGTGGCTGGTACTGGTTGTACCTTTCTGTGTTCAGTGCTTGTTTCAGGAACTCTTGTAAAGTAGGCCTGGTGGTGATGAAATTTCTAAGTAATTGCTTGTTGGTAAAGGATTTTATTTCTCCTTCGCTTATGAAGCTTAGTTTGGCTGGATATGAAATTCTGGGTTGAAAATTCTTTTCTTTAAGGATGTTGAATATTGGCCCTCACTCTCTTCTGGGTTGTAGAGTTTCTGCTGAGAGTTCCACTGTGAGTCTGATGGGCTTCCCTTTGTGCGTAACCTGACCTTTCTCTCTGGCTGCCCTTAGCATTTTCTCCTTCATTTCAACCCTGGTGATTCTGACAATTATGTGCCTTATGGTTGCTCTTCTTGAGGAATATCTTTGTGGTGTTCTCTGTATTTCCTAGACTTGAATATTGGCCTGCCTTGCTAGGTTGGGGAAGTTTTCCTGGATAATATCCTGAAGAGTATTTTCCAGCTTGGATTCATTCTCTCTGTCACATTTAGGTACTCCTTTCAAATGTAGATTAGGTGTTTTTACGTAATCCCATATTTCTTGGAGGCTTTGTTCATTTCTTTACACTGTTTTTTCTCTAATCTGCCTTCTCATTTTATTTCATTGAGTTGATTTTCGACCTCTGATACCCTTTCTTCTGCTTTGTCAATTCAGCTATTGAAACTTTTGTATGCTTTGCGAAGTTCTCATGCTGTGTTTTTCAGCTGCATCAATTTATTTATATTCTTCCCTAACCTGTTTATTCTATTTAGCATCTCGTCTAACCTTTTTTCAAGGTTCTTAGTTTCTTTGCATTGGGTTAGAACATGTTCTTTTTGCTCAGAGAAGTTTCTTATTACCCACCTTTCGAAGCCAGCTTCTGTCAGTTCATCAGACTCATTCTCTATCCAGTCTTGTTCCCTTGCTGGTGGGGAGTTGTGATCCCTTGGAATAGGAGAGGCATCTGGTTTTGGGTGTTTTCACCCTTTTTACGCTGGTTTCTTCCCATCTTTTTGGATTCATCTCCCTGTGGTCTTTGTAGTTGGTGACTTTCAGATGAGGTATCTGAGTGGACGTCAAGTTTGTTGATGATAAAGTTATTTATTTCTGTTTCTTAGTTTTCCTTCTAACAGTCCTGTCTGCTCTAGGACTGCTGGAGGTCCACTCCAGACCCTGCTTGCCTGGGGTTCACCTGCAGCGGCTGCAGAACATTCAGGGTTACTGCCAGTTTCTTCTTCTGCTGTCTTTGTCCCAGAAGGATACCTGCCAGATGTCAGTCTGAGCTCTCTTTTATGAGATGACTCTTTGGATATATGGTCGTCGGGGAGCTGCTTGAGGAGACAGTCTGTCCTTTGTAGGAGCTCAGGTGCTGAGCTGTGAGCTCTGTTGTTCCATTCAGTGCTGCTGGGCATGTACGTTTAAGTCTGCTGCAGCAGAACTCATGACAGCCTTTTTCTTCCCAGGTGCTGTGTCCCGGGAACGTAGGGCTTTATTTCAAAGTTTCTGTCATGCAGCTGCATTTTTTCAGGATGCCCTGCCCAGCGAGGCGGCAGCCTAGTCACAGTCTGCCAGCAGAGGCGTTTCTGATCTGCTGTGGGCTCTGCCCAGCTGCCGTGTGAACTTCCCTGCAGTCCTGTTTATAGGGGTGTAGTTAGAACGGCCTTGGCAGTGGTGGCCTGCCCCTCCCCCACAGAGGTGGACAGTCTGGGGTTCAGCTGTGCTTCCTGTGAAATTCTCAATCCAGAGTGTTTCAGATTGCTGGTCTTTGTGGTCGTGCGACCAGCCTTGCCTGATCACCTGGCTCCCTGCCTCAGACCCCTTTTCTCAGTTGCATGGGCGACTGTGTCTCCCAGGCATTCTAGTCACCAGTTGAAATGGCACCCGTATTTGTGTGAGTTCTTGTGCCAAGGCCCACCGTGCCAGCTGAAACAGCCATGCTGGGGGCTTGTGGCACTTTTTCACCCTGGAATCTCCTGGCCTGGCTCCCTATTTCAGTCCCCTTTTTATCAGTTGAATGGGCGACTCTGTCTTCCAGGTGCTCCAGTCACTAGCTGAGGGGGCACCTGGACCCGTGTGAGTTTTTTGAGCAGAGAGTCACTGCGCCGGCCGAAAGAGCCAGGCTGGAGACCTGTGGTGCTCCTCTGCCCGGGAATCTCGTTTGTGGGCAATAAAAATCTATCTGGAAATGCGGCAATCATTCACCCTCCACGTGCGCTGGAAGCTGCAATCAAGAGCTGCTCCTACTCAGCCATCTTGGATCCAGGACCTTCACGTAGGTTTTATATGTTCTTAACTCTGTGTACTTCCATTTGAATTTTCCAGTTATCTTTTCTCTTACTGGTATATAGAAATACAAGCATCCTTTGATCTTGGATTCAGTAGCTTTACTAGGTTTACTAATTTTAATTTATATGTAGATTGTTTTAAAATCTTTACAATTATAATCATCTGTGAATTTCGACATTTTTGTATTGTCTTTTTCTTTACTCTTGATTTCTTCCTCTTGGCCTTATTTACCAGTTGGGCCCTTCAGTATATTGTTGAAAAGAAATAGTTAAAACAGGCATCTTTTTCCCTTGCTTTCCAAGAGAAAACATACAAAATTTCATCAATAACTACAATATTTCATATAGGTATTTTGTAGATACGCTCTCCTAGATTTATATTGACAGAGTTTTGTGTAGGATTTTTACATTTGTATTAATGTATGAAATTTGCATGTTAATTTTCCTATTTCACTGTCCTTAGTCGATTTGTACTAGTTTGACAAAATAATTTGGAATCTTTTTCTGTCTTATGGTAGAGTTTTGTGTCCTTGTCTTGAATGTTTGGTAGAACTTCTCAGTAAAGCTGTCTGGGGCTGAGTGTTCTTTGTGGAAAAGTTATTTTGTGATTGATTCGGTTTCTGTAATGATCAGAGGACTATTCATGTTTTCTATTTCTTGAACTAGAATTTAATTTTCTAGGAATTTATCCATTGCATCTAAATTTTAAAATCTGTTATCATATATTTGGTAACTACATCTTTTTAATGTGCTAATCTGTTAGGTTCTTTTTTATTTCTGAATTTAGTTTGTGACTTTTTGTCCATTCTCACCAGAGGTTTATCGGTTTTGTTAGACTTTTACAAAGAACTAACCTTCAGCTTTGATCCTCTCTATTATATTGAAGGTGCAAAGGAAGAAGCAAATAGAGGACATGATTTTTAATCTGCCTTGGAGATTTGATAAGGGAACTTGGAGTTAAAGTTCATGCTTGTTTCTGTTTTTAATTTGTGAGTACCAAAAAGTGTATATGCTTGAACTGTCTAATTCTGCTTACTAAATTCTAGTTTTATGTTGTCATTTTCTATTTATTTTAGCTTTGAAGAAAGTTGAAAACAAGTTTGGGATTTAAAAATAATTTGTTCACTTACTGTTGCAATATATATTATATTTAGTACCATGATAAGTTATGCCGATTTAGATATTCATAAGTAGCATTTGAATCCCATAGCAAGAAAATTAATTTACCTTATTAAAACTACAGATAAAGGCCGAGCATGATGGGTCATGCCTGTAATCCTAGCACTTTGGCAAGCCGAGGTGGGCAGATCAGTTGAGGTCAGGAGTTCGAGACCAGCCTGGGCAACGTGGTGAAACCCCCTCTCTACTAAACATACAAAAACATTAGCCAGGCATGCTGGCACGGGCCTATAATTCCAACTGCTCGGTAGACTGAGGCAGGAGAATCAGATGAACCTGGGAGGTGGAGGTTACGGTGAGCCAAGATAACACCACTGCTTTCCAGCCTGGGTGACAGAGTGAGACTCTGTCTTAAAAACACACACACACACACAAAACTACAGATACATTTTCGGTTCACTGTCATTTTTATGAAGCTTTATTTACTAAATTTTTTTCATACTTAACTTTCTGTAGTGATGTACTTACTACTGAATATACCATTCTTAAAGACCAGATGGTTAATATGCATATCAGGTTATAAGTCAGAGGTCACCGTGCTTCAGCCCTGGTGGCCTTCTTGTATTGCTCAATCATATACACATGCTCCTGTCTTGGGGCCTTTGTACTTGATGTTCCCTCTGCCTTGTCTATCTCACATGTTACTTGTTTGGCTTGCTCTGTCTCTTGTTTCGGTTCTCTGCTCAAAAGTATCTTCAGAGTGACCTTTCTTGATCACCCTATGTAAAATCACATACATAGTAGACATAAGCTACTTGAATTCTCCCTTACTCTGACCTTTTTTCTTTATCATCACACCATTTGTATGTTTCTTATTGCTGTTCCATCACATTACCACAAACTTAGTAGTTTAAACAGTAAATCATATTACAGTTTTGGGGGTTAGAAATCTTAAATCGATTTGGATTTCACTAGGGGAAAATCATTGTCAGCAGGCATATGTTCATTTTTGTAGACTCCAAGGAAATTCATTTTCTTGCCTTTTCTATATTTTAGAGGCCTCCCACATGCCTTGGCTTGTTACTTGCTTTCTCCACCTTCAAAGCCAACATGTTGCTTCTCTCTGACAATTCTTTTGTGGATACATCTCCCTTATATTCTCTCCTCTGCCTCCCATTTCCCTGTGATTATATTGGATCTACCTGGGTAATCTTCCCATTTAAATGTTTTTTTATGTGCAAAGTCCTAATTGCCATATGAGGTAATATATTTATAGGTTCCTGGAATTAGGACCTCTTTGGGGCCCATTGTTCTGTCTGTCATACCACTGAAATGTTAATGCTTTGTTTTATTCGCTGTTGTGTGCCAGGCCCTGTTCTAGGCATTAGTTATAATAGATTTACAGTAAACACAGTATTTCATAGATTCTGAGAGAACAGTTTTTTATATTTTAACATATCTGAAGTAAAAATGTATCTTAAAATTGCTGTTGGGCTGACTAAAGTTGAATTCTTTCAAAGATTTGAGTTTGCTTTTACCAGTCACTTGGGAGTGCCATTTAACTTTAACTTAAACTCTCTGCTTGAACCTTTTTAGACCACACAGATAGCATGAATCCAGGCCTCTGAACCAGAATGAATCCTAGCTTATCATTTAATTCTTGAAGGATGCTTTTTTTATGCTTATACCCAGTGGTAGTATTGAAACAAGAATGTTTCTTGATCTGCAAGGTGGTTTATTTCTCCCTTTAACTGTGAGAACAGGTTGATGTCTAAGCTTTATTTGAAGGTCTTCCTTAGATACCTTATCACAGTCTCTTTTTCTTACTTGAGATTACATATTGTGTCTTTTAGTTCGTGATTACCATTTGGTGTCCCAGCTTTATTTGGGAGGTCTTAGACTGCCTGATTTCAGGCTAGTTTATTTTTCAGTAGCATATAAATTGTTTTATAATTATTGGCCTATTAGATTCAGTGAAATATATTTCTTGAAAGAATGAATTGATTATATGCATGTTTTTATTATGATTGATGACTTTTAGTTTTGTGCGTAAAGAATGTGATAAGCCTTTAACTAAACTGATAAATAAGTGAAAAAGTGACTTTGGCCTTAAATTTGTGACAATAATTGAATCACTTAAAGTAGTACATGGAAAGCATCTGCTTCCAGGTAGGGTGGGACAACTGGCAGTAGATAAGTGCTCTTAGCTAAAACAACTAGAATAGTCAGATCAAATAGTTAATGATCTCTTTGAATGCGCCAGAGAGTCAAAGAGAACCACTACCAGTATGACTCTGGAGAGTTAAGAATCTCAGAAGGCAGGTGGCTTTGTAGTTGTGTTTTGCCCCTGGGGAAATCTACTAACGCTGGATACAGTGCAAAACCTAGTTGAGAGCTGCTAGGAGTAGGATGGAAAGAGAAAGCAGAGCTTTTGGCAGATTATTTGGGATGCCTTGAGTATATGGCCTGCTTTTACCTTTGACTTTGGTTGAATACTGGACTTTTTGCTGGGCAAGAGGTTGGAAATGTAAGTAAAAAGTGGCATTTTCGGCAGTCTTAGAAGGCAAACTCTAGATTTTAGAGTCACTGGTATAATGGCTCCGCAGAATATGTGGGTCTTTTAGTTTGAAAACTGGATGGCTAAGGCATGCAAGTGGACTAAATCTTACTTGAAGACTGTAAACTGGCCTTGACTCAGCATAGATACTGATTAAATGTTAAACTACCACAGTATCTCCCCAGCAGAAGGAAGGTTGAACTTCGTTTACTTAAGATAATATCTCAAGCTTCTTAATGTTCTGTATATACCCTCCGTATTGGAGCCAAAAATGCTATTCTGCCAAAAGACAATGCCACATATTCAGAAAAGAGAAGGAAGACCAACGATAGGAATAGACCCGTAGGTCATATTGAAAATTCAAGTTATCAGAGAGACTTTAAACTAACTGTGGTTAATATGCTGAAAACATGTGAATTTCTACTG
Organism: Cacajao melanocephalus; assembly: GCA_963573385.1. NCBI lineage: Eukaryota > Metazoa > Chordata > Mammalia > Primates > Pitheciidae > Cacajao > Cacajao melanocephalus. Next base: position 28,432 of record CAUYLG010012257.1, on the reverse strand, counting down.
ATAATTGGAATTCACAAAGAAGCTGCTAACTCTAAGCAGGATAGTTAAAAAGAAAATGTACGGTGGCATATCACAAATAAGAGTGCTAAAAACGAAAGATAAAAACAAAGGGAAGATGACCAGGTTTTCATTAGAAGCAATTTAAGCTAGGAGACAGTGAAATGGCATGTGAAAATACTAATTTAAAGAAATTCCTGGCCAGGCACAGTGGCTCATGCCTATAATCCCAGCACTTTGGGAGGCCAAAACAGGCAGATCACTTGAGCTCAGAAGTTCAGGACCAGCCTGGCCAACATGACAAAACCCTGTCTTTACTAAAAATAAAAAAAATTAGCCGGGCATGGTGGCGGGTGCCTGTAATCCCAGCTACTTGGGAGGCTAAAGCAGGAGAATTGCTTGAACCTGGGAGGTAGAGGTTACAATGAGCTGAGATCATGCCACTGTATACCAGCCTGGGTGACAGAGCAAGACTCCATCACAAAAAAAAAAAAAAAAAAAAAGGCCGGGCGCGGTAGCTCATGCCTGTAATCGCAGCACTTGGGGAGGCCGAGGCGGGCGGATCACCTGAGGTCATGAGTTCAAGACCAGCCTGACCAACATAGAGAAACCCCATCTCTACTAAAAATACAAAACTAGCTGGGTGGTGGCGCGTGCCTTTAATCCCAGCTACTCAGAGCCTGAGGCAGGAGAATGGCTTGAACCTGGGAGGTGGAGGTTGTGGTGAGCCAAGGTCACACCACTGCACTCCATCCTGAGACTCTGTCTCAAAAATAAAAATAAATAAATAAATCCCAACTTAAAATACATTTCTAATGAAAACACCTGTCAAACCCAAAATAAAGATGTTATCAAACAAAACCTGAAAGAATTAACACCAACAGACAGGCACTAAGAGAAATAATAAAGGAAGTTATTTAAGTGAAAGGAAGGAGATTCCAGATGGAAACATGGAAATATGGGACGGAATTAAGAGCAGGGAAAAGGTAAATGTATTGGTAAGTATAAATAATTACTATTTTTAAATAGTGAACATTAAAACATATAGAAAAAATGCGTGACAATAATGCAAAAGATGAGGTTGGTAAATTGTTGTGAGGCTCTGGCATCACTGGGGAAGTAGTGAAAGTAAAATTTAAAGTAGATTATATCAGGTTTGCACAGCCCAATCTTTAGGGTAACCACTAAAAATCAATACAGGATTTTTAACAAATTTACACACTGAAAATGGAAAAGTAAATATTAGACTGATCCAAAAGAAGACAACTGTGATTAAACGAAGCAGATAAAGTAGAAAACATACTGTAAAATAGCAGAAACAAACACAGCTATATCAGCTGTTATATTAACTGTGTGTGAATCAAGCATTTCAGTTAAAGACAACGATCAACAAACGATTAAAATAAAACATCCATATGTTACTCTTAAGAAAGACTCCTTAAAAAGTCACAAGAGTTGAAAAGAAGGATGGTTGGGATTCTAAGATGACAACAGCAATGACTTTTAAAATCTCCTTAAATGTCTTGTCAATATACAGCAAAATATTACTAAATTATCTAATTCAAAAACTCATGGACAACATCTACAATAAAACAGGGTGATATGGTATCCCTATAAGCCCCAACATAGCTGGTGACATAAACAGTGGAAAGCTTCAAAACCTGTGTAGTATTGGTGGCTATTCAAGAGAAATGAGTGTTGAGTCCAAGAATTCCAAATGATGAATTAGCTCAGGAAACTAATTTGAAATTAGCAGCTATGGTAGGTATCTTTCAAGGTAACTCCCAATGATTCCTGCTTACTAATACCCTCATGTCATTTTCAGCCATATTTTACTAAGGCAACTCTTTATGACCAACAGAATATGGTATGAATGATGCTATACCACTTCAAGATGAGGTTTTAAAAAGATACCAGCTTCCATTTTGGGTGCTCTTTTGGATCACTTCCTCTGAGGGAAGCCAGCTGCATGTCATGAGGCTATTCAGGCAGCTTTTTTATTTTCTCTGAGTAGAGCCTTTAGATGAGACTGCACCCCCAGCTAATGGTTTAACTGCAATCTCATGACGGATCTTAAGCCAGAACTACCCAGCTAAGCTACTTCCAGTTTCCTGACCCACCCCAATATGAATAAGTACAAGCAGTTTGTGGTGAGGTCTGAAGGGGTTTAGAATACTCTTTAAACTCTTTAAAATGGTCAGCCAAAGCTCCATTTCAGGACTAAAGCTCCATATTGAAAAGAAACTGTTAGAAATAGGATCCAAACTGAGTAGGACAGGAAGAATAGAGACAAAGGAAAAAGGGGTCTAGTTAGAAATAGGGGAGGAGAATAGAGTCAGAAGATTTCAGTAATCTTCCATACTGTCTTTTTAAAGTTGTTTTTGAGGTATAACTTACATGCAGTAATATGTACTTACCTTAAGTGTATCTTAAATACAGTGAACATTGACAGGATATACACATCACCACTAATCAAAACACAGAACATTTTCATGACCCCCAAAAGTTCCCTTGGGCCCCATTACAGTCACCACTACTATCTGTAGCATTGGCCCCAGACCACCACTGATTTGCCTTCTGTCACATTAAATTTTAGCCTCTAGAATTTTGACTGTTTCTGCAAGAAATGTGTACTCTATGGCTATGAACTAGCAAAAGGTGAAGTGGAATTAGATCCTTTAAAGGGTTCAGGAAATTTATCTTATGAAAATAAGCAAAAGGAAAGGATTGATGTTAAATTCTGTATGAAATTGGAAGAGAGTGAGAAAATAAGGAACAATATAACATGCTTACATGGAAAATATCCCAGAAAGACAAGCATGAGTCAAGTAAAGGAGAGCCAAGGATTTTAAGTGTAGCCAAACTAGACTTTAGTATAACAGCTATAGACAAACTGTCATTAACTTCCAAGAACTGGAGGAATAGTATATTGTTCTCATGAACCCTTCCTAAGGAATCTTCAGGAGAACTAGGTTCAGACAATCAAGATGACTGAAAATAATTTGACATAAAGAGTTGTGCTAAACATTTAAAATATTTCTACACTTATAACCGGAACATACTGAACATAAAGGAGAAAATGTGGTATCTGCTGGCTCTATTATCTGACACGGTTAGCTATATTATAACTAAAACATGGAAGGGAAAATTAAACTTTTCAGTGATGGGCAACTGGCAACAGTGTCTTGCATGTAATGTGGGATAAAGCAAAGGAGTATTTGTAATATTCTAATTTTGGTATCCTTGAGAATCAGGATTTTCTGGTTGGGGGAAAAAGGAACAAATATAATTTTTTTTTAAAAAGTAAATATACTTTATCCCTGATTTGAATACAAAGCATTAGTATGAAGTTATGAGATGTTTTGTGTTTGAGTGCGTATATTAATGTATATATTTAAAACTTACACTCTGCAAACAATTGCAGTAAGCTTTCCTAGTACCTAACTATGGTCTTGAAATACCCTTTCCCATTGAAAGAAACTCCTGGCTGGGGGCATAAAATGTGTAAGATAAACCTTGACTATCTTGTCATGTAAATAAGGAATCCCACGAAGTCTGCTAAGTTCTCCTCAGAAGGGTTTGAGAGTCAACCAGAAGTTCCTACTGGTCAGAGAAGAGACAATTTGAACATTGATTAAAAAAAAAAATGGGTTGAGACATATCAAATATATTTAAATCCATGAGTTCATAGTAACACAAAAACTTGTCACAATAGAAGTTGTTAGAGAAGTATTTATTTATTTTTTGATAGGAGTGATCTGTTGCCCATGCTGGAGTGTAGTGTGGTGTAATCTCGGCTCACCGGAACCTCCACCTCCTGGTTCAAGCAATTCTCCTGCACCAGCCTCCCCAGTAGCTGCGACTGCAGGTGCCTGCCACCACACCTGGCTAATTTTATTTTTAGTAGAGATGGGGTTTCACTATGTTGGCCAGGGTGGTCTCAAACTGGACCTTGCAATCACCCACCTCATCCTCCCAAAGTGCTAGGATTACACCAGCCTGGCCAACATGGTGAAACTCTGTCTCTACCGAGCCCAGCCTAGAATGATTTATTTTTAAAACTGCTAAATAAACATTTTATCTGTCTTTGTTATAGGAACTATACCACTGGGTCACCAACTAGTTAATGAGGTAATTTCTCTATAGAATTGTTGTGCCAAGTAAATTAGATGAGAAGGGAATGATAGAATGGGAATATCAACACATTTTTTAATCCCCAATGAATTAAGGTAGTAGCTGCCATCATGAGAGGAAAAGAGACAAATAAATAACTAGGTGCTTCCCGATGGAAATAGACCTATGAAATTATCTTACCAAGAAAATGAACCTAAATCTGATTGAGTCTTTAGCCCAGGAGTTGGCAGTATTTTTTTCCATGAAGAGCCAAATAGTAAATAGTTTAACCTTTGGGGGCCAGATGGTCTGTCACAACTACTGAACTCTGCTGATACAGCGTGAAACCAGCCATAGATAATACATAAATGAGTTGGCATAACTAAGTTCTAATAAAACTTTAAAGTTTTTTGACTTCAGATCAACTACCAGTGTACAAGAAATATGAATGACAGAAAAACTGTTTAAACCATACTTTGGAAATGCAAAGATCAAAAATCAAGACTGTGAGAAACACTATAGAACAAATGGTTGGGATTCTTAACATATTTCAAAGAGAAATGAGATGGCTTGTGAATTTATAGATTAGAGACTTCAAACACAGGCAAAACTGTGTTTTAGGGAGGTAGACAAGTGACATGAAAAAAATTAAGGTAACTGTAACTCTTGGGAGGACATGAAGTTGTCATTGTGAGGGGACAAGGTGAGGGCCTCCATGGTAGTTGATGTTCCTCTGTCTTATATCATTGTTGAAGGTCACAAAGGATGTGCATGTGATTGTTGGTTAAGCTGTCCATTTCTGCATTTGTATATATTTGACATTGAAAGTATTAAAAGGCGAAAGGGTGGAAAAAGTCTTCAGGCGAGTGCTAACCAAAAGAAAGCAGACTTTCGATTGAAAATGCATTACTAAAGATAAGATATTCAATAAGATTTAGGCTTCTTAAATCTGTACCTAATAACATCAAAAATATAAAGCAGAAGCTAACAGATTAGAAGGAGGAATAGGCCAGGTGTGGTGTCTCATGCCTGTAACCCCAGCTCTCTGGAAGGTGGAGGCGGGCAGATCACCTGAGGTCAGGAGTTCGAGACCAGCCTGGCCAACATGGTGAAACTATGTCTCTACTAAAAATAGCAAAAATTAGCTGGATGTGGTGGTGAAGGTCTGTAATCCCAGCTACTTGGGAGGCTGAGGCAGGAATATTGCCTGAACATGGGAGGTAGACTCCTCCCATGAGATTGGGTGTACTGAGATTGCACCACTGCACTCCAGCCTAGCGACAGAGTGAGACTCTATCTCAATAAATAATAAATAAATAGAGAAATGTACAAATCCATAGCCATAGTAGGAAACTTTGAAGAAGTATATACAAACAAATATGAATTGCATCTGACAAGTATGATTTAGTATTTGAAAGACTTTATGAAAAGGGCTTCTTATTTTTGTCCAGAAGTTTATTATATTTATTAGAAATTTGTTTTTTGTAGATTTTTAAATAAGTTCTACAGAATTATCCCATGTAATTACACTTTCACAAAAGTATATGGAAATATATTGCTTACGTAAAAAATGTTAAAATTCTACCGAAGGACAAAACAAACAGAAAACTTAACCTTATTTCTTGATAGAAAGGTTTAATATTGCACAGATTTAAATTGCACAGATTTAATATTGCACAGGAAATACATTTAAATCTTGCATTTTAATTGACGGGGTACCATTTTATCTAGTCTTTACAAGATAGCTACTGCTTACCAGATAATCTAACGAAGTATGTATTTTTTTGGCCTCGTATTACCCGAAAGTTACGCTTAACTTTGAATGTTAAGTAATCACTATTGGACTTTTCCTGCTATTGAAAACAATAATTCAGAATGATTGGAATAGCTCTAATCTCAATTTATAAATAGGCAGATTACAGTGAGGTTCTAAACTGACTAGTTACTATTATTTGTATATAGCTTAGATTTTGCTGGCAGAAGTTAAACTTTCTTTCTTTTTTAAACAGGGGTTCTGAAGGAACATTAAATGACTGCAAGATAATATCTGTAGATGAAATCTTCAAGATTGAGAAACCTGGAGCCCATCCTCTTTCGTTTGCAGATGGAAAGTTTTTAAGTATGGATTTTTGCTTTTGGGTTTAGACTACATGTGCTGTACATGATTGAACTTTATTTTTACTGGTCAGTGAATAACTTGGAAGTATAAAACTGTAGACCATACAAATTTATTTTCAAGACAACAGTTTTAATCTAAGATTAATTTTGTTTTAATGAATTTTTCCCAAATGATAATATTTTTAAAGAAATATATTATCTTGGTATTTAATTGGTATTTTTTTATTTTAAAAATATTTACGGATATGTAATAGTTGTAGATATTTATGGGGTATATGTGATATTTTGATACAGGCATACAGTGTGTAATGATCAAATCTGGGAAATTGGGATATTCATCACCTCAAACATTCACACTTTTTGTGTGCATTGGGAATGTTCCAAATCTATTCTTTTAGTGATTTTGAAACATACAATAAATGTTAACTGTAGTCCCCCTATTGTGCTTCTAAATATTAGACCTTATTCCTTCTAACTGTATTTTTGCACCCTGTATCCAACTATTCTTTATCCCCTGCCCTACTTCCATTCCCAGCCTCTGATAACCGTCATTGTATTCTCTACCAGTACGAGATCAATTTTTTTGGCTCACACATACGGGAGAGAACATGTCACATTTGTCCTTCTGTACTTGGCTTGTTTCACTTAATATAATGTTCTTGAGTTTCATCCATGTTGTAAATGAAAGAATTCTGTTATTTTTTATAGCAGAATAATGTTTTATTGTATATGTATATACAGCATTATCTTTTATCTGTTGATGGGTTTCCTGTAGTTTCCTCTGTTATAGATTCTGTCTATAACAGAAAAAGCCTGTTTTTGTAATTTTGTAGCCATCCAAGTTTAGTTTTTAATAATGAGATTTATTTTTACACCAGTAAAGCCTGAGAATTAAAGCGCTGACTGAGCCCTGAATTTCTGGGAGGTAATAAATGATGCTTATTATATGAACAGTGGAAGGTTAGAATACAGCTGTATCTCTCCATTTTATGATTTTTCTTGATATCAAACATTTGGTAACAGAGATAGATTAGATTCTTGGTCTTTTCATTCACGGTGGGTTTTTTGGTTTTTTGTTTTCTGTTTTGAGATAATTTTCCTCTTGTTGCCCAGGCTAAAGTGCAGTGGCACAATCTCTGCTCACTGCAACCTCTGCCTCCCAAGTTCAAGCAGTTCTTCTGCCTCAGCCTCCCGAGTAGCTGGGATTACAGGTGCATGCCGCCATACCTGGCTAATTTTTGTATTTTTAGTAGGGATGGGGTTTCACCATGTTGGCCATACTGGTCTTGAACTCCTGACCTCAGATGATCCACCCACCTCAGTATCCCAAAGTACTGGGATTACAGGCATGAGCCACCGCACCTGGCCTAGTAAGAAGAGTTAATTGCTGTATTTCCAAATAGATTATTGTGTCTCATGCTCCCTCCTAAGTTTTTTTGTGATGCACAGTTTGTTGACTTTATGCCATTTGTCAATGTTTAGTATGTTTTGGAAAAGAAGTATTTAAGGCTAAAAGGCCCTACCCAAACTCTTTTTTTACCACAATTGTATAAGGTTAGAATAAGACAAGACTTGACAAATTAGTAAGTAGACTTCCAGATCACCAGACTAGGCCATTCTCATTTTTTGAGGCTACCGTACTCAATATATCTGGATCTAAATTAAGAACCTTAAGGCATTACAAACCTACTTAATGTGACTTCATCATTTCTCAGTAAAACACAATACAAAACCAAGATGGCTAGATTTTTCTGGCATCTTTCTCTACTGTCTCCCACTCTCAGTGTATCTGGATATATTTGTTCTCTCTTCTGCCTAAGGCCAATCTTGATAAAGCCATCCCTTGAACTTGTATGTTAAAAAACCATATCTGAGGCAGACTGCCACTGGTCACATCACTGTCCAATCCAGAAGATCCAAACATGCCTTTGACATTTTGAGACTGTTCTGTTTCCATTGCTTATTTGTTGTCATAGCCACGTTAGTGGAAGAGAAACAAAATTGTAATCTTTCGGTAATTTGCAAGAATAAGCAGAGATCAATTAAAGTTAGTACCAAATCACTAGCCTTAATGCTTCTTCCCTGTCTCACTTGTCAGGTAGCGTTCCCATTTTTCTTACATTGCTATATCAGCTCTGATATGATGAATTTTCTCACAATTTTATAAATTCAAACAGTATTGAACTGCCAGAAGGCAATCTTTTTAATAATGTATGTGATTCCAGACATCTTCCTATGTCTGTGTAATTCTTTGTGTATTTATACAATAAATATTGTTTTAAAAATAGGTTCTGTCACCTCATTTTTGAATTTAATACACATGGATATTTTACCCTTGTAAATTTACCTCTTTTTAATAAGATATAATTGTTCCCCTTTTCATTAACAAGTAAGTTATGATTTTATTAATATTGGTATAAGTTTTGTATACATGAATCATACAAAACTTTTTTGTATACATAAATTAAGGGAATGCTTTGGCAAAAGTTATCTAGATTTAGAAGGAGGTTAATAAAGGGTTCCTCTTGCCAGAGTTCTGAACAAGCTGACAAGACAAAAAAATTAACTGAATTAGAAATGCAACCTCAAATACTGATAACGAGTAACTTGGTGGCATTGTTTGTAGGAAAACCACAATGGGCTTGCCAGCTAGCTTAGTACAGCCACCTCAAGGAAAGATTTGGATTTGCAAGAGAGATGGACTGTTTTCATTGGTTGGGGGTGGACAGGAGAGTGAGAACAAATCCCTCATGATTATAACCTTTTGATTAGATACCTAGATGTATAGCTGAAACCCAGCAACTGAATAAGCCACTCTGCCTCCACAGAAGAGTAATAAGAAATGCGATAATATTCTAACACTGAAAATCTAAGTTATGTTTTTCTGAGTATTGTAAAATGGCCTGTTAAATGTTTATCAATGTGCATTTTCACCAGTGTGCCTATTTCTCCATATCCTTATCGACACTGAACATTTTATTGTTCCTAGTCTCATAGGAGTTAAAGGCCCAACGTATTATATCTCTCTGAATGGAATTAAGTATCTACCTAAGGTCTTGCCCATAGTTTCTTAGACTTTCTTGGCTCTTTGAGCCATTAGTGTCTAAGTAAGTTTTTCATGGCACTCATAGACCAAAAGAAATGCCTAACAGTTCCATTTATTAAGTAGTTGAGTCCAAATAACTGTCAGACAAATCGTGTTTCTGCCAGGTGTGGTGGCTCATACCTGTAATCCCAGCACTTTGGGAGCCCAAGGCAGGAGGATAGTTTGAGCCCAGGAGTTTGAGACCAGCCTGAGCAACATAGTGAGGTCCCATCTCCACAAAAAGATAAAAAAAAAAAAAAATTGCCTGTCATGTGGTATGCACCTGCGGTCCCAGCTACTTGGGAGGCTGAGGTGGGAAGATCAAGGTTGATTGAAGATGCAGTGAGCTAAAATCATGCCACTGCACTTCAGCCTGTACAATAGAGGTAGACCCTGCCTCAAAAGAAAAGTGTATTTCCTTTGAAATTTTTAGATAATCCTCTGGTGCCTCAATTACTTCACTACACTGCCCTTGGGTATATTGGTACACATTTGGGGAACTGTGGATCTGTATATGTATGTATAGAAATTTAAGGCAAAAGTATACCCTATCCTCATGTTTGCTGACTGTTAAATTTTTCACTGGCATATGCCTGGGCCATATTCCTGAAAATCTGACTCAGTAAGTCTAGGATGAGGCTTAGGCATTTATTCTTTTTTTTTTTTTTTTTTTGAGACTGAGTCTTGTTCTGTCACCCAGGCTGGAGTGCAGTGGCGCGATCTCAGCTCACTGCAACCTCCACCTCCCGGGTTCAAGTGATTCTCCTGCCTCAGCCTCCTGAGTAACTGGGACTACATGTGCGCACCACCATATCTGGCTAACTTTTGTATTTTTAGTAGAGGTGAGGTTTCACCATATTGGCCAGGCTGGTCTTGAACTCCTGACCTCGTGATCCACCCACCTTGGCCTCCCAAAGTGCTGGAATTACAGATGTGAGCCACTTTGCCCGGTCCGGCATTTATTCTTAAAGCCTCACACTTGATTATTTTTTTCTGGATCCTTTCTTCTTATTGGAAAAGCTGTATGCTGGCCTGGCACGGTGGCTCATGCCTGTAATCCTAGCACTTTGGGAGGCCAAGTCGGGGGGCAGATGACCTGAGGTCAGAAGTTCAAGACCAGCCTGGCAAACATGGTGAAAACCTGTCTATACTAAAAATACAAAAATTAGCTGGGTATGGTGGCAGGCACCTGTAATTCCAGCTACTCAAGAGGCTGAGGCAGGAGAATCACTTGAAACCAGGAGGCAGAGGTTGCAGTGAACCAAGATCTCACCATTGCACTCCAGCCTGGGTGACAGAGTGAGACTCCATCTCAAAAAAAAAAAAAGCTGTTTTCTTTATGAGGTTCATAGATATAAAAATTGTTTTAAGACTAGGCTTGCTATAATTTTGTTCTTAATAGGGAGAAATGACCCTGAATGTGACCTGTGTGGTGGAGACCCAGATAAGAAATGCCATTCTTGTTCCTGTCGTGTATGTGGTGGGAAACATGAACCCAACATGCAGCTTCTGTGTGATGAATGTAATGTGGCTTATCATATTTACTGCCTGAATCCACCTTTGGATAAAGTCCCAGAAGAGGAATACTGGTATGATTATCAGGTTTTTATTGTTGTTCTTGTTATGTAAATAATTAAACATGAAATATGTATTTGAACCACCTAAAGTAGATTTTTAAAGGTACGTAATATAAAAGTGCTTAAAATGTTGTGACCAGTGCTTACTTAGCATTTATATCTCTATTCAATTACAAATATCTTGTAACAATCTCTGAACCATCTCTAGCTCCATTTTTTAATCCCTTCAGTTCCTTCTGCTATAAAAGAGTCTGTTCATTCAAAAATGCAAATCTGATTGTGTTACTTTGTTGCTTCAGAAGGTTTATGTTGCCTTACAGGAGGACCCTGTGTAATATTTAGTTTCTTCTTCAGCTATATCTCTTACCATTTTCCTCTTTCATTTCTCCAAATACTCTACATTCTAGCCAGATTCAATATCTTTCAACTCCTTAAGTAAGCGATGTTCTTTTTCAGGTTGTCACATTTGACACGTTTTCATCATGGAAGCATTATCCTCTTTGCTTAACTTGAAGATGATATTAATCCTTTAGCTTTTCAGTTAAACGTGACTTCCTCTGGCAATCCTTTGTGGATGGTCCTCTACCCCCAACTATGTTAGACACTCTTGTTATGTTCTATAATAGTACTTAATATTTACTAAACACTAACAAAGTGGTTTATATGGATTACTGTGTTTAATCCTATGACGTTGATACATAGAACAAGGTAGCAATTATACTTGCCAAAATCTGTTACTCTCCTATGGAGTAGTGATAACTACAAAGAGAAATGATTAGAAAAGAGACTGGGGAAAATTTGCCCAAAGTTGAACCTTTTAATACCATGTTAAGGAGGTTTTTTCTTTTTAAACTATGGGCCATATTACTCCTGTGTGTTTTTAAGTAAGATGGATAGCAGTCAGAAATAATTGATGTCACAAGTGGGTAATTGGTATCGATATGAAAAAATAGATTGTTGCTTTGATCTCTCCCCAGCCTGTTGGGAAGGTGGTTGCTGTATTATGACAGAGGCTGTGGAGGTGAGAGAAAGGGGGAAAGGATATATCTTCTTTTACCTCTTACTACTACCTGACATGATCACTCTGAATCTTACCGTCACTAATAACTATTTCCTCTAAAGTCTCATATTTTCCTTCTTTCTTGTTCGATGGATGACGTATTCCTGCTTTTCTAAAATACAAACTCTTTCACTTGCTCTCACAGTTCCATAGTCTTTCCAGAAACGTCACCTCTTCAGTTAATTCCCCTCCCAAGTTGCCATTACTAAATAATTCTCATTAGCCTTCTAGAATCTCTTTAATTTTCTTTTTTTTTTTTTAAGACAGGGTTTCACCATATTGGTCAGGCTGGTCTCGAACTTTTGACCTCTGGTGATACACCCGCCTCAGCCTCCCAAAGTGCTGGGATTACAGGTGTGAGCCACTGTGCCCAGTTTAGAATCTCTTTAATTTTCAAAACACACACTAACCTTCCTTGAACCCATTTCTCTCACCAGCTGCCTACCCCGTTCTCTGCTTCTTTCATAGCAAAGATTGTCAAGTGCTATCTCTGCTGATTGTTTCTGTTTCCTCTCCTATTCATACTTCAGCACTCCAGTCTGGCTTTCCTTCTACTGTGTCTGCTTATGTCAGGTTCACAGACACATTTTATGTATAAACCTAAGGGTCAATTCTAATTCCTTACTCAACTACTCAGCTGCTTACTCTGTTTTATAGATTTGAGATCTTAAGATCTTGGTTTTCTGTGGGTTTTTGTTTGTTTGTTTTGTATTTTGAGACAGAGTTTCGCTCTTGTTGCCCAGGCTGGGGTGCAATGGTGTAGATGCAACCTCTGCCCCCAGGTTCAAATGATTCTCCTGCCTCTGCCTCCCTAGTAGCTGGGATTATAGGCAGCACCACCATGCCCAGCTAATTTTTAGTAGAGATGGGTTTTCCATGTTAGGCTGGTCTCGAACTCCTGACCTCAGGTGATCCGCCTACCTGGGCTTTGCAAAGTGCTGGGATTATAGATGTGAGCCACTGTGCCCGGCCATGATCCTATTTTTCTACCTACTTCACCGGCCTTTTCTTCTTAGTCTCTTGTTAACGTTTCCCCTCACCTACCAGATTTCAGAGTCCCCTCGCAAAGCACTACCCACTTATTTTCTTTTTATGCTTGCTCCCTAGATGATCTCATCCAGTCATGAGATGTTAAATATCAAACTAATAGTTCTGCATTTATGTCTTCATATCTAATCTCCCCTGGGCTTTATATTCCTGTATGCAGTTGGTTAGCATCACAAAATTGGTCCAGATGAGGTTCTTGATTTCCACAAACTCCCTAAAATCCTGTTCTTCCCCCAGTCTTCAGTAAATAGTATTAATCATTTTATCTGTTTGTTCATGCCAAAAAGCCAAACTTAATCCTTGATTCCTCTTTTGTTCTTTTCACATACTCTACATCAGTAGATTTTAACAGTTCATAATGTCTCTCCATTCTCACCTCCCATCCCAAACTGCCATCTCTTCCTTGAATTTCTGTAATAGATATCTAACTAGTGTCTTTGCTTCCTTTCTTCCATTGCAGCAGAATAATCTTAAAAAAGCCTAAATTCGGTCATTCGTCTGTTTGAAACCTTCTGATGTCCTCCTATTTCACTTAGAATAAAAGTCTTAAGCCCACCATTTATGACCTGGCCCATGTCTACTCTCTAACTTCCATTGCTTATCACTAGTCTGTTTGCTTACTAACCTTGATCTGTACCCACCTTTATCTTCCTCAAAACATACCATTTCTTTTTATTTCTCAGGACCTTTGCACTTAACTGTTTCTTTGCCAGGAATGCTTTTCTTGGGTTATCTGCTCTGAGAAGCATACTGCTTTTAGTCACTCTTACCACATAACCCTGATGTATTTCCACTTAACACATTTGAAATTCTTTCCTTGTATGTACTGGTTTTTCTTAACTACTTATGTACAAACATTTTTATCACAAACATTTATAGCCAGCACCAGAATAGTGCCTTGCACATAGGAGGTTCTGAACAAACCTGTTTGAAGGAATAAATCAATCCCAGCGACAACTTTAGGATGATATAATTTGAAGACTATTTTATATTACTCTAGAGTATAGCTCTACGTTCATATCAAGGTCTTTCACTTCACCTGGAACTCCTTAACCTTAAATCTTTTCTGCTTCTCCAAATCATGTTGTCTGGATATTTAATCTCTGCACTAATTTTCTCATCAAACAGATAATACTTGCTTTAAATCACAGAATCTTTAATAAAATTAGTTATAAAGATGAGCCCATCAGATAAAATACAGCTTTTCTTTAGGACAGTTTATTTTTGGAAGCCTTCCTGATTTCCCAACTAGAAAGGACTTTAATTCATAGTATTTAGTGCCTTCTCAAACATAATTTGCTCAAGATCAGGGACTGAATTATTTAAATTTTTCTCTCCTATAGTGCTCAAGAAAATATCTCATAATTGGATTGACTTGTGGGCATACTCTTCTTTGCTCTAAAAGCTACATAGAAAATTGTGAAATAGAAAGTATGGGCAAAGAAATTTAAGATTAATTGGGCAGTGGCCATTAGATCTTTGCTAGGGTATTCCCAAAGCTTCCATTCCTTGGTAACATAAGAATAGCCTCATCTCATTTTGTAGACATACGCCTTGCTTTTTACAAAAGATTCCGGGCAGTTTATGAGATGTGAGTTACAGTAGGGTAATCAATTACAAATAGGCTAAAGGTCAAGTAAGCATAGGGAATTAAAATTGAGCTATAGATAAGGTTAATATAAACAAACATCCTTGAAGTCATGTATATTGGTTATATAAACTACCATTTTTCCCTGGGAATTCTAATAATCAATTTAGTTGGGGAGATGTATCTGTTACACAGATGAATGTTCTAGGAAGATCTAGCTACTTTTGTTTTAATGACAGGACCTTCAAGTTCCTGTTCTCAGAGTTAGCGATTAGAGTTCATGGCATCATGTTGAATCTCATAGCTTTGTCTGAGTTTGGAACTGAATTTGAGGATTTATAATAAATCTTTAAGTTCTCTAAAGGAATGACAAGAATATTTTTATAGCCAGCCTAACCATGTAAATATTTTGAAAAGTTTACTATTTTAATGCCAGCTAAAGCTCTGTAATATATACCAAATAATACATCCTAAAACTTGTTGTAACCTAGGAAAGCTAATATTCTGTTACTAACCTAAATATAGTATTGTGAAAATTTCTTTGTTGTTTTTTCTTTTAAAGGTATTGTCCTTCCTGTAAAACTGATTCCAGTGAAGTTGTAAAGGCTGGTGAAAGACTCAAGATGAGTAAAAAGAAAGCAAAGATGCCATCAGCTAGTACTGAAAGCCGGAGAGACTGGGGCAGGGTAAAGAAGAAATTCCCCTTCTCTTCTTAGTAACAAGTTATAATATATAATGTTTTAGTATCAATAGTAGTAATGGTATAAAAAATTAAACAATATCATTATTTGTTAGTATCAGTGGTATTTACATAAACAATTGGATTCCTATTTTATTCACATCTCATGAGAATTAGGGGCTTTCATTAAAATTTAATATAACTGGTTTCTCAAAGTTTGTTTTGTGCCTTTTAGGGAATGGCTTGTGTTGGTCGTACAAGAGAATGTACTATTGTCCCTTCTAATCATTATGGACCTATTCCTGGTATTCCCGTTGGATCAACTTGGAGATTTAGAGTTCAGGTACGTTTTAACATTGGCTTAGTTGAAAGGGGAAAATTGGCTATCAACTTATGGCTATCAACAATGGTAGCAGTAACCATTAGTGTTAAGCTTTCTAAACAACTTTTCTTGCCAAACGTTTCACATTTGAAATATTAAACTTGAAATCATGTGGCAAATTCTCATTGAGTGTGGTTGAACTCTAAGCTTGTTTCAGGTGTTTTATTTAGAATTTATCATCCTGAACGAATGCTAAGACATTGGGCAGAGGAAGTGCAAGCTAATCCAAGAATAAAATTATTTCCTGTTTCTAATTAGAGACACCCAGGATGCTGAACATTAAGAGCGTCTTTAATTTTTATCTTGAATGGCCCTAGTGCTCAGACCTTTAATACAGTTATAAAATTAAGGTAATGTACACTCATCCCTTGGTATCTGTGGAGGATTGGTTCCAAGATCTCCCACAGACACCAAATCTGTGATGCTCAAATTCTTTATACAGGCTTCTGTGGTGGCTCACGCCTGTAATCCCAGAACTTTGGGAGGCCACAGCAGGCGGATCACTTGAGGACAGGAGTTTGAAACCAGCCTGGCCAACATGGTGAGATCTGTCTCTACTAAAAATACAAAAATCAGCCAGGTGTGGTAGCAAGCGCTTATAATCCCAGCTACTCAGGTGGCAGAGGCAGGAGAATTGCTTGAACCCAGAAGGCGGAGGCTGCAGTGAACCAAGATTCTGCCACTGCACTCCAGCCTGGGAGACAGCCTCTGTCTCCAAAAAAAAAAAAAAAAAAATCCTTTATACACTGATGCAGTATTTGCATATAACCTACGTGCATCCTCTTGTAGACTTTAAGTCGTGTCTAGATTACTTATAATACCTAATATAGTGTAAATGCTGTGTAAATAGTTGTTACACTGTGTTGTTTGGGGAATCATGACAAGAAAAAGTCTGGACATACTCAGTACAGACACACCATCTACTTTTTTCCCAAATATTTTCTACTCTCTTGAATTGGCAAGACCTGTGGATCAATTGTATTACATATCTATCCGTGGCTTAAAAAGCTATGTATGTATTAAATACGAGTAAATAATTTATATTTGAAAAACTCACCCTACTTTTCATCCCCATTTTCAGTTTTTCAGAGGCAACTACTTTAAAATTTTAGTTGTTTCCTATGGATTTACCTTCTTATTTTCTTTCTTTCTTTTTTTTCTTTTTAAAGAGACAGGACCAGGCTGGAGTGCAGTAGCAATTACAGCTCACTGTAACTTCAGACTTCTGGGCTCAAGTGATCATTTCACCTAGCTAGGACTAAAAATGTAAAAATGTGTACCACCATGCCTGACTGTTGGTTGGTTTGTTTGTTGCCCAGGCTAGTCTTAGACTCTTGGCCTAAAGCAGTGCTCTAGCCTTGGCCTCCCAAAGCACTGGAAGTATAGGTGTGAGCCACTGCTCTTGGCCTACCTCCTTCTTCTGCCTTTATTTTAGACAGGGTCTCATTTAGTTGCATAGGCGGGGGTGCAGTGGCATAATCACAGTCCTCCTGGGCTCAAGCCGTCCTCTAGTCTCAGCCACCAGAGTAGCTGGAACTACAGGCACACACAACCACACCCAGCTGATTTTTGTGTTTTCTTGTAGAGTCAGTGTTTCACAGTGTTGCTCAGGCTGATCTTGAATCCCTGTGGTTCAAGTGATCTTTGTGCCTCAGCTTCTCAAAGTGCTGGGATTATAGGTGTCAGCCACTGTGCCCATCCCTACCTTCTTATTTCTGTTAATAAATAACGTGTTTATACTATTTTATTCTTCATCTTTTAGTTGCATTAACTTCTTTCTGTGGAAGATGAAATACTTAGTTTAATACTCTTGTGTTCTCTCATCTTTGCAATAGTTGTATTACAATTTTAGTTGAACCAGTATTCGAAGTTTAGGTTATTATGACTTTGGATCTATAAATACAATAAAATACTGTACATAAATGGAATATAATACTATAAATATAATAAAAATGCACTGTGTATTTCTAATCACCTTACTTTTTTTTTTTTTGCTTCTTTTTTTCGTACCTCTGTCACATACTTATTTTTTAAACTCTAACAGCCTCCTTATGTAGTCTAAGATGACTATGAGGTTGTTTTCCTGAGCAACTAGTAAGATGGATTTGCTATTTAGAAAGTGGAGAAGATTTAGGAAAAACAGATTATTTTTGCCATGGTTGGTGAGGTGCGGAAATCAAATAGTCCCTTCTGCTGAGGTGTTTCAACAGCCAAAACCTTTCCAGGTTCTTGTCAGCTTCTTGTTGGCTTCTAAAAGGTTCTAAATGCCTTCCCTCTACCCCTCGCACGCCAAACTCTTATGCAAACTTGAATTTCGGTTTCCTTTACTCTGCTAAGAACAGTTGTATTGGCTGGACATTGTGACTCACAGCTGTAATCCCAATTTGGAGACTGAGGCAGGAAGATCGCTTGAGCCCAGGAGTTCTAGACCAGCCTGCTGGGCAACATAATGAGACCTCTGTGTCTAGAAAAAAAAAAGAACAATTCTATAAAAAACAGATGAACTATAATACTTTTCTCAGGAATTTTGAAGTTCACAAAGATGTGACACTTGTTTCAGTGAGGCAAGAATGAAGATACAAGGGAAAAAGCAGTAAGCCATTAAAGCAGAAAAGTAGAAATGAGTAAAGTAGAAATGGATAGCACTTTTGGGTAACATTGAATAGTTTCGGCTCAGGCACGTAAGTTTCTAGAAAGAGAAGCTGGAGATAAGGCTAGGAAAAATAGGAGCCATATTAAGCAGTTGAAAGTCAAAGCAGAATTGTTTTTTAAGAGAATTATCCAGTTTATGATACCTAGGATGGATTTGAAGGAGCAAAAGTAGAGGCAGTAAAACAGGATCTATTGTGAACATTCGTGACTCAAACTAAGATTGAACAGTGGAAGTAAAGGAAGATGGATTTAAGAAATTTAGAAGGTAAAAGAAGCAATCCTTGTGATCAAACGGGTTTGAGGAATAAGGGAGAAGAATGGGGCTAAAATAACTCCTGCATTTTGGACTTCTCAAACTAGGTAGGGAACAGGGCCACTATCCAAGACTAGGAATAAGGGAGAAATGATACAGACTGCTGATAGTTCTCTCTTAGCTGAGTTGAGCTGGAAGTTCCAATAGATATAAGATGATTATTTACTAGTTATTGTGCCACTCAGAATTCTACCCAATCAGTTTTACAGTTTTCAGAACCTAAAGGATATATTTGAGGAGATGTAAAATGAGAGCGAAAGATAAAACTCTGTGAGACTTACTTCTTGAGTCTTGAGATACCAATAATATATATGAAAGCATTTTGTAAATGTATCTTAACTGTTCAGAGGTACTTTGAGACTCTCTTTACTTGTTTTATAGGTGAGCGAAGCAGGTGTTCACAGACCTCATGTTGGTGGAATTCATGGTCGAAGTAATGATGGGGCTTATTCTCTTGTCCTGGCTGGTGGATTTGCAGATGAAGTCGTAAGT
Organism: Cacajao melanocephalus; assembly: GCA_963573385.1. Lineage (NCBI taxonomy): Eukaryota > Metazoa > Chordata > Mammalia > Primates > Pitheciidae > Cacajao > Cacajao melanocephalus. Next base: position 9,329 of record CAUYLG010012257.1, on the reverse strand, counting down.
CATTATGTAAAGTTATTCATTAGAACCTGCCTTGATCATTTGGTAAAATACAAAAGCTTTTCCTAGGATACATCAAATACTATTGTGTCTTTTTAGCAGTTTTTGTGTTGAAGTAATCAGTTCTATACAAGTTAGGAAGTAAATCATTTGGCAGTGTAGTCTTTACATGTACTGTGTACTGGTTTGACTTGTATGTGTTTGGTAAGTGAATATTATAAGAAATAAACTCACATTCTCTAGAGTTTTTTTTAAAGACAAAGTCTCGCTCTCTTGCCTGGGCTGGAGTACAGTGGTGCGATCTCAGCTCCCTGCAACCTCTGCCTTTGGGTTCAAGCAATTTTCCTGCCTCAGCCTCTCGAGTATATGAGGTTTCACGTGCCCACCATCACACCTGGCTAATTTTTTTATTTTTTTGAGATGGAGTTTGGCTTTTGTCGCCCAGGCTAGAGTGCAGTGGCAGTCTCGGCTCACTGAAACCTCTGCTTCCTGGGTTTAAGTGATTCTTCTGCCTCAGCCTCCCAAGTAGCTGGGATTACAATCATGCACCACCATGCCCAGCTAATTATTGTATTTTTCATAGAAACATGGTTTCATCACGTTGGCCAGGCTGATCTCAAACTCCTGACCTCAGGTGATCAACCTGCCTTATCCTCCCAAACCGTTAGGATTACAGGCGTGAGCCGTGGCACCCAGCCTCTGTGGAGCTCTTTTTCCTCCTTCTTAAGTTTTCTCTTTAAAAAAATTGGTTCCAGTGTTAAAGATCTATAGAGCTTATTTGTTTTAATTAAACTTACTATTTTGAGGTAGTTGTAGATTCACATGTAGCATTAGAAATAATACAGAGGGCCAAGTGCAGTGGCTCACGCCTGTAATCCTGGCACTTTGAGAGGCTGAAGTAGGCGGATCTCTTGAGGTCAAGAGTTCAAGACCAGCCTGGGCAACATGGCAAAGCCCTGTCTCTACCCAAAAATAAAGAAATTAGCTAGGTGTGGCCAGGCATGGTGGCTCACGCTTGTAATCCCAGCATTTGGGAGGCCACGGTGGGCAGATCACCTGAGGTCGGGAGTTCAAGACTACCCTGACCAACATGGAGAAACCCTGTCACTACTAAAAATATAAAAATTAGCCGGGCATCGTGGTGCATGCCTGTAATCCCAGCTACCTGGGAGGCTGAGGCAGGAGAGTTGCTTGAACCTGGGTGGAAGAGGTTGCAGTGAGCTGAGATCACACCATTGTACTCCAGCCTGGGCAACAATAGCAAAACTTCATCTGAAAAAAAAAAAAAAAGGAATTAACTGGATATGGTGGCACATGCCTGTAGTCCCAACTACTTTGGAGGCTGAAGCAGGATGTTTGCTTGAGCCCAAGAGATCAAGGCTGTAGTGAGCCATGATCGTGCCAGTACACTCCAGCCTGGGCTACAGAGAGCAAGACCCTGTCTTTTAAAAAAGAAAAAAAGAAAGGGAGGAAGGAAGGAAGGAATACAGAGATTCTGTGCCCTCTACCCAGTTTCTCCCAGTGGTGACTATCTTGCAAAACTTTGTAGTACAGTATCAGAAACAGGATGTTGACACTGTATAGTCAGGGGCTGAACATTTATATTATCACAATTTCCATTATTCTGTTGTGTTGCCCTTTTATAGCTACACCCATCATATGTAGCCCCTAACTGCTTCTTAACGTCTGACAACCACTAATCTTTCCTCCTCTTTTTATTTTTACTTTTTTTGAATGGAGTCTTGCTCTCATTGCCCAGCCTGGAGTGCAGTGGCGCAATCTCAGCTCACTGCAACCAGCCTCATGAATAGCTGGGATTATAGGTACCCACCACCATGCCTGGCTAGCTAAATTTTGTATTTTTAGTAGAGATGGGGTTTCACCATGTTGGCCAGGCTGGTCTCAAACTCCTGTCTTCAGGTGATCTGCCCATCTTGAGTTCCCAAAGTGCTGGTATTACAGGCATGAGCCACCACACCCAGCCTTCCTTTTTTTTTTTTTTTTTTTTTTTTTTTTTAGACAGTGTCACACTCTGTCATTCAGTCTGGATTGCAGTGGCACAGTCGGCTCACTGCACCCTCTGCCTCCCAGGTTCAAATGATTCTCCTGGCTCAGTTTCCTGAGTAACTGGGACTGCAAGCACGCACCACCATGCCTGACTAATTTTTGTATTTTTAGTAGAGGCAGGATTTCACCATGTTGGCCAGACTGATCTCAAACTCCTGACGTCAAGTGATCCATCCACCTCAGCCTCCCAAAATGATGAGATTACAGACGTGAGCCACTGCATCCAGCCTCTTTTCTTTATTCTTGTAATTTTGTCACTTCAAGAATTTTTATAAATGGAATTATGTAGTACGTAACCTTTAGGATTGGCTTTTTCCACTCAGTGTAATTCTCAGGAGACTGTGGTATGTATCAGTAGTTCATTCCTTTTTACTGTCAAGTACTAGTCCATGGTATGGATGTACCACAGTTTGTTTAATCATTTACTCGTTGAATAACAACTGGCTTTTGAGTTTTTAGCTATTACAGATAAAGCTATAGCAAATATTTGTGAACAGGTTTTTGTAAACATAAGTTTTTATTTTTCTGGGATAAATGCCCCCAAAGTGCAATTCCTAGGACACCTGTGGCAGCTGCATGTTTAGTTGTTTAAAGAAACTGCCAAACTATTTTCCACAGTGACTGTATCATTTTATATTCCTGTCGGCAATATGAGTGATCCAGTTTCTCTGCATCTCACCAGTATTTGCTGTTGTTGCTGTTTTTGTTTTAGCCATTCTGATAGGTGTGTAGTGATATCTCATTGTTGGACATCATTTGCTTATTTGCCATCTGTGTAGCCTCCAGTGGTAGAACTTTTCAGGTTTTTTGGCCATTTTCTAATTGGGTTGTTTGTTTTTTCTACTGTTCATCAGATCTGTGGTTTCCAGGCATTTACTTGCTTTCATGGATTGTTATAAAGATGAATTAATTTGCGTAGTTATGAAGAGCACAAAATATAGTATGTTTTCAGACAGAAATAGAAAAGCTTTCCATCTTTCTGAAAGGCAGATTTGGTAGTGCATTTACATTAACATGGCAAAGTAAATGAAAATGGAGATATTTAGGTTCATCCTTTGCATACTTCTTTAGCATGCATGTTTTGAAGGTCTATCTTTATGTATTTGTCAGAAATATAAAGGATGTTACATAGTTTAAAAAATTCCAAGAGCTGACTGTAATAAAGGCTCTATAATAAACCAACTGGAAATGTAGTCTCTTTTAACATTTGTTTTTAGCGTCTGGGCAATTGTATTTCATCTGGTCTCTGATATTTGTTGTATGAGACTTGGGCCAAATTATTTAACTCTAGTAAACTTCAGTTTCCTCATCTGTAAAAAGAAGAAATAGTATTTTATGTCAGGAAGATGGTTACATTAAATGAGATAATTTGTGTAGTCCTGTCCACATAACATGGACTCAAATGTTATATTCTCTGTAGCAGAATATTATATTAAATAGGGCCAGGCACGGTGGCTGGCACCTGTAATCCCAGCACTTTGGGAGGCCAAGATGGGCTGATCACTTGAGATCAGGACTTCAAGACTGGCCTAGCCAACATGATGAAACCCGGTCTCTACTAAATGTACAAAATTAGCCAGGCGTGGTGGTGCATGCCTGTAATCCCAGCTTCTTGGGAGGCTGAAGCAGGAGAATCTCTTAAACCCAGGAAGCAGAGTTTTCAGTGAGCCAAAATCACATCACTGTACTCCAGCCTGGATGACAAAGTGAGACTCTGTCTTAAAAAAAAAAAAAAAAAAAAAAGATGCCCCGTGACCATGCCTCCTTAGATGCTGCTTCAAGGTTGCTGAGCTGTGTATGAACTATTTCTCCATCCATATCATCTCCCAGGGAAACCATCACCCCCAGGATTTAACTCAGCTGCTTTCCGTGGACAAAACAGGCTCTGAGGAAAAGTCCTGTTATTGGCTAAATGAAAGATAAACCATTAAGTAGACACATTCATATACAGCTTCTAAATAAATCTACCAGACTTTGTCCCCTACTCTTAGAAAAGATACAGCTTCTAAATAAATCTACCAGACTTTGTCCCCTACTCTTAGAAGAGATAAACAATTGGAACCTGGAAAGAAGATGGCCAAATAGGAACAGCTCTGGATTGCAATTACCAGCAAGAGCTACACAGAGGGGGAGTGATCTCCGCATTTTCAAACGAGGTACCAGGTACATCTCAAAGAGACTGGTTGCACTGTGGATGTAGCCCAAGAAGGGCAAGCCAAGGCGCTGCCTCACCCAGGAAGTGCAGTCCCCACAGGACACCCCCTCCCTCCCCAACGGAGGCCATCCAAGGCTTTTCCAGCCACTCCAGTGCTCCAGTTCAGATACTGCACTTCTCCTGCAGTTTTTACTGCCCACAGACCAGGAGATTCCCAGGCCAAAAAGCCACGAGTTTACAGCATGGCAGCCAGCATTGCGGGTTTCGGCACAGAAACTCACACAAAGCTGGGCAGCTTTTTTCAACTGGCACCTGGAACGCCTGGGAGACAGAGCCACCCATTCAACTGAAAAAGAGGGGACTGAAAGCAGGGAGCCAGGTGGTCTGGCTTTGCGAGTACCACCCCTACAAAGACCAGCAACCTGAAACGCTCTAAGCACAGCAATTTGAGCTTGACCCAGGATGTTCGAGCTCTGTTGGGGGAAGGACATCCGACATTACCGAGGCACTCTGCCATTACCGAGGCAGTCCTAACTGTACCTCTGTAAACAAAACCACAAGGAACTTTACACTGCAGCAGGGCAGAGGCCGCGGCAGCTCAGCAACGCCTCTGCTGGCAGACTGTGACTAGACTCCCTCCTTGCTGGGCAGGGCATCTCTGAAAACAGGCAGCAGTACATCAGGGATTTATAAATAAAGCCCCACCTTCCCAGGATAGAGCACCTGGGAAAAGAGGTGTTTATGAGTTCCGCTGCAGCAGACTTAAACATAACTGGCCAGCAGGTCTGATCAGAACAATGTAGCTCCCAGCACAGCACTTGAGCTCTGATAAGGGACAGACTGTCTCATCAAACAGCTCCCCGACCGCCGTATATTCAAAAGAGGCACCTCATAAAGGAGAGCTCTGGCTGACATCTGGTGGGTACCCTTCTGGGACAAAGATAACAGAAGAAAAACTGGCAGCAACCCTTACTGTTCTGCAGCCCCCGCAGGTGATTGCCAGGCAGGCAGAGCCTGGAGTGGACCTCCAGCAGTCCTGCAGCAAAGGGGCCTGACTGTTAGAAGGAAAACTAAAAAACAGAAACAGCTTCAACATTATCAAGAAGGATGTCCACTCAGAGACCGCATCCGAAAGTCACCAACTACAAAGGCCCACAGAGATGGGAAGAAAGCAACGCAAAAAGGATGAAAACACCAAAAACAACAATGCCTCTCCTCCTTCAAGGGATCGCAACTCCTCACCAGCAAGGAAACAAAGCTGGGTGGAGAATGAGTATGATGAATTGACAGAAACAGGCTTCAGGAGGTGGGTAATAAACTTCTCTGAGCTAAAAGAACATGTTCTAACCCAATGCAAAGAAACTAAGAACCTTGAAAAAAAGGTTAGACGAAATGCTAACGAGAATAAACAGCTTAGAGAAGAATATAAATGATTTGATGGAGCTGAAAAACACAGCATGAGAACTTCGTGAAGCATACACAAGTTTCAATAGCCGAATCGACCAAGCAGAAGAAAGGATATCAGAGGTCAAAGATCAACTCAATGAAATAAAACAAGAAGGCAAGATTAGAGAAAAAGAGTGAAAAAAAATGAACAAAACCTCCAAGAAATATGGGATTATGTGAAAAGACCTAATTTAAGTTTGCTAGGTGTACATGAATGTGATGGGGAGAATGAATCCAAGCTGGAAAACACTTCAGGATATTATCCAGGAGAACTTCCCCAACCTAGCAAGGCAGACCAACATTCAACTCCAGGAAATACAGAGAACACCCAAAAGATATTCCTCAAGAAGAGCAACCGCAAGGCAAATAATCGTCAGATTCACCAGGGTTGAAACGAAGGACAAAATGCTAAGGGCAGCCAGAGAGAAAGGTCGAGTTACCCACAAAGGGAAGCCCATCAGATTTACAGCGGATCTCTTGGCAGAAACCCTAAAAGCTAGAAGAGAGTGGGGGCCAATATTCAATGTCCTTAAAGAAAAGAACTTCCAACCTAGAATTTCATATCCAGCCAAATACAGCTTCATAAGTGAAGGAGAAATGAAATCCTTTACAGACAAGCAATTGCTGAGAGATTTCATCACCACCAGGCCTGCTTTACAAGAGCTCCTGAAAGAAGCACTAAACATGGAAAGGAACAGCCAGTACCAGCCACTCCAAAAACATACCAAATGGCAAAGACCATCGACACAATGAAGAAACTGCGTCAACTAATGGGCAAAACAACCAGCTAGCATCAAAATGGCAGTATCAAATTCACACATAACAATATTAACCTTAAATGTAAACGGACTGAATGCCCCAATCAAAAGACACAGACTGGCAAATTGGATAAAAAGTCAAGACCCATCGGTATGCTGTATTCAGAAAACCCATCTCACGTGCAAGGACACACATAGGCTCAAAATAAAGGGATGGAGGAAGATTTACCAAGCAAATGGAGAGCAAAAAAAAGCAGGAGTTGGAATCCTAGTCTCTGATAAAAAGGACTTTAAACCAGTGAAGATCAAAAGAGACAAAGAAGGGCATTACATAATGGTAAAAGGATCAATGCAACAAGAAGAGCTAACAATCCTAAGTATATATGCACTCAATACAGGAGCACCCAGTTACATAAAACAAGTTATTAACAACCTAGAAAGAGACTTAGACTCCCACACAATAATAGTGGGAGACTTTAACACTCCACTGTCAATATTACATCAGCAAGACAGAAAATTAACAAGGATATACAGGACTTGAACTCAGATCTGGATCAAGAGAACCTAATAGACATCTACAGAACTCTGTACCCTAAATCCACAGAATATTCATTCTTCTCAGCAACACATTACACCTACTCTAAAATTGACCACAAAATTGGAAATAAATCACTCCTCAGCAAATGCAAAAGAACAGAAATTATAACAAACAGTCTCTCAGACCATAGTGCAATCAAATTAGAACTCAGGATTAGGAAACTAACTCAGAACTGCACAGCTTCATGGAAACTGAATAACTGTCTCCTGAATGTCAACTAGATAAACAGTGAAATGAAGGCAGAAATAAAGATGTTGTTCAAAACCAACAAGAATGAAGACACAATGTACCAGAATCTCTGGGACACATTTAAAGCAGTGTCTAGAGGGAAATTTATAGCAATAAATGCCCACGTGAGAAACAAGGAAAGATCTAAAATCGACACCCTGTTGTCAAAATTGAAAGAGTGGAGTAAGATCAAATAAACTCAAAAGCCAGCAGAAGACAAGAAATAAATTAAGACCAGAGCAGAGCTGTAGGAGATAGAGACACAAAAAAAAAAGTTAAAAAAATCAATGAATCCAGGAGCTGGTTTTTTGAAAAGATCAACAAAATAGACTGCTAGCCAGATTAATGAAAAAGAAAAGACAGAAGAATCAAATAGGAGAAATGAAAAACGATAAAGGGGATATCACTACCAATTCCACAGAAATATAAACTACCATCAGAGGTTACTGCAAACAACTCTGTGCACATACACTAGTAAATCTGGAAGAAACTGATAAATTCCTGGACGCTTGCACCCTCCCAAGACTAAACCACAAAGAAGTTGAAACCCTGAATAGACCAATAATAAGGGCTGAAGTTGAGGCAGCAATTAATAGCCTACCAACCAAAAGAAGTCCAGGTCCAGATGGGTTCACAGCCAAATTCTACCATATGTACAAAGAGGAGCTGGTACCACTCCTGAAACTATTCCAAAACAATACAAAAATCATTTTATGAGACCAATATCATCTGGATACCAAAACCCGGCAGAGACTCAACAAAAAAAGAAAACTTCAGGCCAATATCCATGATGAACATAGATGTAAAAATCTTCAATAAAATACTGGCAAACCAGTTGCAACAGCACATCAAAAAGCTTATCCATCATGATCAAGTAGGCTTCTTCACAGGAATTCAGGTCTGGTTCAACATACACAAGTTGATAAACATAACCCACCACATAAACAGAACCAAAGACAAAAACCAAGTGATTATTCAACAGCCCTTTATGCTAAAAAACTCTCAATAAACTAGGTGTCAATGGAATGTATCTCAAAATAATAAAAGCTATTTACGACAAACCCACAGCCAATATCATACTCAATGGGCAAAAACTGGAAGCATTCCCTTTGAAATCTGGCACTAGACAAGGTTGCCCTCTCTCACCACTCCTATTCAATATAATATTAGAAGTCCTAGCCAGAGCAATCAGGCGAGAAAAAGAAATGAAGGGTATTCATTTAGGAAAGGAGGACATAAAATTGTCTCTATTTGCAGATGACATAATTGTATATTTAGAAGACCCCATCGTCTCGGCCCAAAATCTCCTTACTGATAAGCAACTTAAGCAAAGTCTCAGGATACAAAATCAGTGTGCAGAAATCACAAGCATTCCTATACACCAGTAACAAAGAGAGCCAAATCATGAGTGAACTCCCATTCCCAGTTGTTACAAAGAGAATAAAATACCTAGGAATACAATTAACAAAGGATGTAAAGGACATCTTCAAGGAGAACTACAAACCACTGCTCAAGGAAATAAGAGAGGACACAAACAGATGAAAAAACGTTCCATGCTCATGGTTAGGAAGAATTAATATCGCGAAAATGGACATACTGCCCAAAGTAATTTATAGATTCAATGCTGTCCCCATCAAACTACCAATGACCTTCTTCACAGAACTAGAAAAAAAAACACTTTAAACTTAATATGGAACCAAAAGAGAGCCCGCAAAGCCAAGACAGTCCTTAGCAAAAAGAACAAAGCTGAAGGCCTCACACTACCTGACTTCAAACTATACTACAACACTACAATAATCAAAACAGCATGGTACTGGTACCAAAACAGAGATACAGACCAATGGAACAGAGCAGAGGCCTCAGAGGCAACGCAACACACGTACAACCATCTGATCTTTGACAAACCTCACAAAAACAAGCAATTAAGAAAGGATTCCCTCTTTAATAAATGGTGTTGGGAAAACTGGCTAGCTGTGGGCAGAAAGCAGAAACTGGACCCCTTCCTGACACCTTACACTAAAATTAACTCCAGATGGATTAAAGACTTAAATATAAGACCTAACACAATGAAAACCCTAGA
>CAUYLG010012256.1:0-45846 GCA_963573385.1 Cacajao melanocephalus | reverse complement strand
CATTATTTCATCTTTAGGATTTGACTTTTCCCAATGTTTTTCTGGATTTCTTATTCGCTATTTGCTGGACTTTCTATCTCCCAAGTATCTTTATACAGAACAGAATAGAGAACTCATAAATAAGGCCACACATCTACAACCGTCTGATCTTTGACAAACTGGACAAAAACAAGCAATGGGGAAAGTATTCTCTATTTAATAAACAGTGCTGGGATAACTGGCTAGCCATATGCAGATAATTAAAACTGGACCCTTCCTTACATCTTATTCAAAAATTGACTGAATATGAATTAAATACTTAAATGTAAAACCAAAAACTATAAAAACTCTAGAAGAAAATCTTGGCAATATGATTCAGGATGTCATGGGCAAAGATTTCATGATGAAAACATCAAAAGCAATTGCAACAAAAGCAAAAATTGACAAAGGGAATCTAATTAAACTATCAAGCTTCTGCACAGCAAAATAAACTATCATCAGAGTGAACAGACAACCTACAGAATGGAAGAAAATTTTTGTGATGTATGTATCTGACAAAGGACTAATACCAGAGTCTACAAGGAACTTAAATTTATAAGGGCGGGGGTGGAACCCATTAAAAAGTGAGGAAAGGGCATGAACAGACATTTCTCAAAAGAAGACATTTATGCAGCCCATAAACATATGAAATAAAGCTTAACATCGCTGATCGTTAGATAAATGGAAATCAAAACCAAAATAAGATACCAGTCAGAATGGTGATTATTAAAAAGTCAAGGAACAACAGATGCTGGCTAGGTTGTGGAGAAATACGATTGCTTTTACACTGTTGGTGGGAACGCAAATTAAATTATTGTGGAAAACAGTGTCGTGATTCCTTCAAGACCTAGAACCAGAAATTCCATTTGATGCAGCAATCCCATTACTGGGTATATACCCAAAGGAATATAAATCATTCTATTCTAAAGATACAGGCACAAGTGTGTTCATTGCACCACTATTCACAATGGATTCACAACAACAAAGAAATGGAATCAACCCAAATGCCCGTCAGTGATAGACTGGATAAAGAAAATGTGATACGTATACACAATGGAATACTATGCGGCCATAAAAAGAAACAAGAGCATGTCATTTTCAGGAACATGGATGGAGCTAGAAGCCATTATCTTCAGCAAACTAACACAGACACAGAAAACCAAACACTGCATGTTTCTACTTACAATTGGGAGCTTAAAAATGAGTACTCATGGACACAAGGAGGGGAACAACACACATTAGGACCTTTCAGGGGGGTGGTGACTGGGGAGGGAGAACATCAGGAAAAATAGTGAATGCATGTTGGGCTTAATAGCTAGGTGACGGTTTAATGAGTGCAGCAAACCACCATGGTACATGTTTACCTATGTAAAAGCTCTGTGCATTCTGCACATGTACCTTGGAACTTAAAAAGAAACGAGGTGTCTATGTATGTCAGAGGATGCTATAGTTTAGTAATTCATGAGTATGCAGTGAGATTTTCTTCTATTATTTTGAGTTAATAAAAAAAATCTCAGCTTTTGCTTCTATATGATTACTCATAGACAAAGAGAGCTGCAAGAAATGGTTATCTCTAATGATATGATTCTAAGAAAAACTTTTGGCTTTTGTCTATTTAGCTGATTCATTTGTTGGCAAAATGTCACCTGAAGAACATCTGTGGCTTTATAGATGTTGGCAGTGATATGCCCAAGGTCATACAGAGGATAAGCTCTAAAATGAGATTTAAAATTAAATGTTTTGGTCTAAAATTAAATGTTTGGTAAAAAGTGAGGTGCACAGATTATCTTAAGTAATAGTTTATAGCTTTTAGACTAATTGAAAATAAAAATAAAAGTAGCCTGATAGTAGAAATCTTACTATTTGGTTTTCTAATGTTCATCATCAAATTTAGTTTAAATTATAATATGGCATTGTTTAGTGAAAATACATGAAAATTGCAGAAGATTAATGTAGAAAAATAGGGAATGTAGAAAAATAGGGAATGTGAAGTAGTACAAAGGCTTCAACTTAATTCTCTTGTGAAGTCTCTAAATATTTTGGTGGATCTTTTTTTCCTAGGATATATATTTTGTTGCCTTTAGGAACAATTCATATGTCACCATAATCATGCCAGTTTTTTTTTCTGTTTTTAATTCAGTTCTTTAATGTTTCAATCTTGAGCCACCAAACCTGTTGTCAACAGGTTTCCTAACGCAGAGTCAGCAAAGATATTTCAGTGATGCTTCAAATTGCCTTGAATTCAGAATTGCAAGAATGTTTCTCCTGAGAATACTTGAGTTGTAGATAAAGATGATGACACCAGTAATAACAATCGCTTCCTTTTATTGAAATATTGCTGTGTGTCAAAAACTGTTCTAATAAGAATTTATGTTTCCATTTATCCTTCAAAATAGTTTTTTGGAGATAAGCATCATTCCTATTTTGCAGAGCAAGATATACTGGTTTAAGTGAAGTACTAGTTTACATAACCAAACAGTAATAGAGTAAGATTTGAAGTAAGAACACAGGAAAGCAAAGTTCAAAATTACCACTACGACCACTACTACTGCTACTAATGCTGCTGCTAATAATAATAATAATAATAAATCACAGAAAGTGGAGACTAGATAGGGAAGGTAGAGATAAAAGAAGAAAGAGGTGTGAGTGCAGAAAACAAAAGGGAAGGAAACCTCACTCAAAAGACTTTTTCACTTATTTAGTCTTTTGAGTTCTGTGAAAGTGGCAAAGCAAGACTCAGTGGTGGTTAGGCACTACTGGGCAGTAGCACTGGTGGGTGGACAGGGTGTACAAAGATAAAACATTACACGGACAGCAGCTGTGAAGTTTAATCAGGGATGAAAAGGGTTGCTGAATGTCAGACATTGTAAGTAAGTGGGAATAGATGTGCTGAATGTGTGCAGAGTTTAAATCATTTTACTCAGTGAACTACAATGATGATATGCCTTGCCTATTATTAACCACTCCAAGAGCATATAAAGTGGTTGTGTCAGCACTGATTGCAGGTGTCAATGTGGATGGCAATAGTCAAGAGGACTCTTTAGTATACATTCATCGATGACCATGTTTGTTTAAATAGATAGATAACAGACTGTGAGCAGTGAATACTAAATGCAGCATTTATATATTAGACACTGAACTTTCCACAATATCTCCATGCTGTGGTACTTCCTAGGAAACAATAATCTCTCAAAAAACACAATTTCCTTCCCTCCTTTCAAAGTATCTTACATATGAAAGGGCCAAATGAAGACACGTGAGTACATGGAGAAAACGTGCTATAGTGTTTCTGGGAGATGGCTATGTCATTCAGCCCAGAAAGCTTTAAAGTTCTCAAGAAATGGCTTTTGAGAAAAATTGGCACTGCCTTTGCAATCTTGGAATCAGGTTGCACAGACAAGTCAGCTGAAAGGAAATAGAAAGAAATATAAAATTCATGAGTTAACAACTACCGTCATCAGTTATTTAATCACATCTGGACTGCTAGCTTTTCAATGAGGCTTGAAGTAAACTTGTAAATAATACAGGCTTGATTCAGAATGGATAGGTGTCTCTCCTATAGCATTGGTCAAAAGACAGTGGGCTGGGAAACAGAAGTGATTATTAGGAGGTCTGGCTTCAACTTCAGCACTAACCAACACTCTGACCTTTTACTTGTCAGTTTATGCAAATTCCTATTCTTTCATGTGGAAACAACACAGAAGAAAACTAGTATTATAGATATTAAAAATGATGATAAGGTTTAGGGCTTACTGCTCTCACTTTGTAAGAAAAAGACACAAAGATAATAAAGGCTACAAATGTTTGTAGTGCACCCTCCACATTGGCACAGGAGCTATACCAAAGTGTTTATATACATTTGCCATTTAATCTTCAAAATACAATAAAATATGTGTATATATGTATATACATATACATATCTATAATACATAATGTATATGTATGTGCATATATATTATACATATATACATACCATAGATATATACATATGTACATACATACAAATGTCTATGATACTTAATTTATACATGTATATATCTATCTATCTACAATAGATATGTACATATACGTGTGTGTATATACATATGTGTGTGTGTGTTTACTTTCTTACCTATATTTTACAGATAAAGGACCAGAGCCTCAGGTCACTTAAGAACAAGTCTGCATGGAGCGTAAATTGTACCTGCCAGGATTCCAAATAGGCCTCATAGATTCCAAAAGCCCACAGTTTTCTATATATTGCATACTTGAGAGACACAGTGTCAGGTGTTTAATGAAGGCAGCAATGATTTGGTAGAGGCGCTCCAGCCTTCAAAATGGTGAAAATTACGGAGAAGTAAGGAGCCCTGAAGCCAGCACTGCACTAAGAGTCAGAAGACCTTGTTGTGAACCTAGTTGTTATTCTCTAGTAGTCATTCTGACTAATTCATAAAGCCTCTTTGATACTACCTCCTTATATGAAAACAAAAATAGAGTACAAGAACTTTTATGTTGTTGTAAGAATCCTACATGCAAACAAATAAAAGTGTTTCATGAAACTGAAAAATGTAACATGCAAATAGCAATTCTTTTTAGTATAAGAAATAAACATTGTTATAATAATAAAGTTTTGCTTATGCATTCATTGTACTGATTGTCCTATTTCTACTTCTATTATTAAATATGATTTTTAGTATTTCCAAGCAAACAGAGGGAGTTAAAATTTTAATTTTTTAGATTAAGATGTTGACATGGGCCCAGTAAACTACATATGCTACTAAATATGTATTGGAAGCATGACATTCATACATATATACATATATGAAAGGTTAACAACATTGCTTTTAAGAAATACTCAAAAGGCTTCATAGGAAGAGATCAACATTCAATTATAGGTAGGAGATCAATAAGCAGAGAAGGTCTGGTAACAGCCAGGTCACTTTGGATTCCAAGGAAATTGTGCTTTTCACCTGCATAGGGATTATTTGTTATTCTAGTCTTGGCTTTGCGATCAATGGAACTATTTCATGTGCATGAGTATGTTGATCTGGATTACACTAGATTTGTAAGCTACAGCAGGAGCTTCTCAACAGCAGGGAAATCATGAGAGGGTGGTTTCCTGCTGTGTGCAAAAGGAGGCAGGTGTAACCTGGACTCAGACCAATTCGATACCAGGCCTGCATCAAAATGAATAAAGCCAGGACAAACTCACAAAGAGAAATTGAGAGAAGCACACATGCTCATTCTTGAGTATTTTGCAAAGTCAAAAGACCTCTTGACTCTTATTCTAATCAAACCTTCTCTCTGCACTGTGACATGATTATAAAAAAAATCTTTGAATAGTTCTCTTTATTTTATACACTTTTTAATTCATGTACCTATCCATCCAACCTCTATCTATTTATTTATGCACTGATTCATTTATCAACTTTTGAGCTTGCTTGATTAAGCTCTGAAAATAAATAGAAGGGAAACAAGCATAAAAACAAAAATTTAAAAAGAATGTAACTCTTACCCAGACCCCAAAGGGCTCGCCATCTCTGTTTTCAGTAAGGGCTTTATATATATTGTCAAATTTAATTCTCATAACAAATCTGAGTAGATTAAGTTTCTAAATTCAGAGTGGGATTTCCCTAATCAGGAAAATTTGAACTCTAATGATGTTCTTACAAGACATGCTATTCTTCATCTGACGTTGAAGGTATTAAGATGTCTCTGCTTCCATTGCGATCCCCATGGTTTATTCACAGTCCTCTTTTGCCATGGCTCATAGTTGCCCTTCTCAATCTTCTTGTAGGCAACAAAGCAAGTGCAGGAGCCATGTAAATACCAGCTCATTTTTGAAGAAACCTTAAGCAGTTTATGTCATTTCTCCTAGATCTCTGAAGGCCCATGCTATTTCATTCAATCAATCAGTATTTATAGATGCCAGCTATATGCTGGACACAGCTAAGCCCTGAGGTGATGAATAGAAACAAATAAAGTCACTAGAGATTATGTATTTATTTGGCTTATCCTGGGACTATCATTTTGGGATTATCTTCTTACTGAACCATGGCTGTCATATACTGGGTAGGGGGCTTCACCCCAACAGCTATGCCCAATCAAACTATGAGGGGTTGTATGGATGTGGAGAAGACATGAGTAATTTATTTCACTTTAAGTCACGTATAGTCACAGAATCTGAGAGCTACCCAAAATTTTAGAATCAAATTGGTTTAATGGTACCCAATCTGGGTTCTCAGATTTCCTGGGATCATGAATACAGAAAAGCATAATTTGTATTATTTAAGATAGCTTTTAAAACAATGATTAAAATACTGATGGCAATAATGATAATAAATATTTTCATGTTGCCTGGCATTACATGCTCTTTGCTTGTTTTTCTCATTTAATTATTAGTGCATTCTCACACTGCTAATAAAAACATACCCAAGACTAGCTAATGTATAAAGGAAAGAAGATTAATTGCTTCACAGTTCAGTGCGGCTGGGGAGGCCTCAGGAAACTTACAATTATGGTGAAATGGCAAATAAGCATGTCCTTCTTTGCATGGCAGCAGGAAGTAGAAGTGTAGAACAAACAGGGGAAAAAAAAGCACTTTTAAAACCATGAGATCTAAGAGCTCACTCACTATCATTAGCAACAACAGGAAGACATTTTCCTGTCTTCCTCTGAGCCTTCCAAACTGTTTCAACCTCTGCCTCTTACCCAGTTCCAAAGTTGCTTCTATATTTTTGGGTATCCTTACAACAACAGCAGCATGCAGGGTAACAGCCCTAAGATTTAATTACCTCCCACTGGGTCCATCCCAAAACACATGGGGATTATAGGAACTACGATTCAAAATGAGATCTTGGTAGGGAAACAGCCAAACCGTATCAAATCTTAACACCAAACTGATGAGGTAGGCACTATTCAAAGACCGAACATGTAGCTGAGTAAACTGAGGCACAGAATGACAAGACATGCCAAAGTTTACACAGCTACAGAATAGGAATTAAAAGCAAGATATCTGATGCCAGTGCCCATAATTTAACTTTTATTCTATGAAATTTACCATATTTGTTCTGAACAGGTAACTCAAAAATATAATAATTTTGTTCTTGAAATGGAGTTATGTAAACACAGCATAGCAGATCACTTATTCAGCCATAGCATTTCTCCCTGATGGGGCATATGTTTTAGTGACATTTAGAGCATATTGTTCTATTTACCAATGATTCTGGTGGTAAAAATTTGTGAAGAAATAATCATCTCCATTTTTTTTGAAGTTAGAAACTGAGGGCTAAGATAATTTATATGAACTACCCAATTGCTGATGGAAATTCAGAAAGCAGACTCTGTTTTTCAGATTTTTGTTCCATAGATTATCACAATAACTATAAAACAAAATTCAAATATTGACTTAAAGAAGACCTAATACAATAGCCATGGTTTTACATGAGTGAAGCTTCACATCTTTAATTACGGAAGGTTTCATAGAAGAAGCAGTTGAAATTATTAAAAAAAAAAAAAAGGTGTAACCTATAACCATTTGATGGGAAGAGGCCATTATCAGCCCAAAATAATGAAGTAAAATGTGGACTTGTGTGTGTAACGTGTTTTATCTCTCCTCACTGGTGATGCAGTCTTCACACTTAGTTGAGTCATGACAAACGCTTGTGCACTGTCCAGCTTCTCTAGATTTCTATCTAACACAGGATATTCAAAACACTTTTGCTTTTTTTAGGCATTTAAAATGTCCCAATAGGTTTCTGATGTATTTTCAGGAAACATGCAGTGTCTTCATGTCAATTGATAGAAGTTAAATTTTTTCTTTCCTCAAAGACTTAGATTAATTAGATCAAACTACTAGATTTTCTGAAGTCAATGTATTACAATATACTAGAAGTTTGTCCTCCAGGTTTTTTTTTTTTTTTTCCTGAGAGGAAAGACCATATTTACTTATACTGGACGATTTTATTTTTCAAAGATATACAAGTTTAGGCTCATGTTTCTAACCATTCTGAATCTACTATCTGCTTAGGGCTAGATATTATATTACACATATTATTTAATTCTAAAAAGTAAACAAATAACAAAACATAACCAGAAATATAGTAATAATAGCAATATTAACAATAACAAAACATTGATATATAGTCATAATCCCCATTTTAGATGCAAAAGTGAAACCTCTTCAATTAAGAAACTAGCAAGTAAGTTTTCAGAAATATGGATAGTTAAGTGACAGGACTTTTATTCTGAGCTGTGAATATTGATTTCGTAGCCAGTGCTCTTTTCATTAACAGCACTGCTTCAATATTATGTGTCAACAAATGGGAGTTACATTCCTAAGAAAATTTTAGACGAGTTAAATTAAACAATGTATGAATTGAGGTCTCTAAACGTCCAGAAAAAGTCTTCTATATACAAGTGCTCATTTCTCACACATTCATTTTTTGGTCAAAAGTATTTTTCAAATAGGTACTTATCCCTGCCAATAGCAGACATTTTGAGATTTGAGAAATCCAAAGACAAAAGATTCACACTAATGACTACAGAGTGGATTGGAAAAAGTATAGCTAGGCAGAGAAAAAGAAATTCCAGATAACAAAATAGCTGAGGCCAGGTATGGTGGCTCATGCCTGTAATCCCATCACTTTGGGAGGCTAAGTAGTGGGGAGAATCACAAGATCAAGAGATCCATCCTGGCCAACATGGTGAAACTCCGCCTCTACTAAAAATACAAAAATTAGCTGGGCATTGTGGCACTTGTCTGTAATCTCAGCTACTCAGGAGGCTGAGGCAGGAGAATCACATGAACCAGGGAGGCAGAGGTTGCAATGAGCCGAGATCATGCCATTGCACTCTGCACTATATAGCCTGGGCTACACGGTGAGACTCTGCCCCAAAAAAAAAAAAAAAAAAAGAAAGAAAGAAAGAAGATAGCTGGGAACTCAATGCAGTAGAGTGCAAGATGATGTGTTCAGTAAATGACAAATCAGTCAATCCAGCTGCATTTAGGGTTCAGTAATGACTGGGGTCCATAAAGATGAGGGGTGCAAAGTAGGATTAGAGTAGTACGCATATGTAAAAGGTCATGTATTTTCTAGTTTTTGAAAATAAATAAAACTCAAAAAGCTGTTAGAACACCAAAAGTACTTTAGCCCTTGAGAAAGAGACAACAGTGATCTGAGTCACATGTGGTTACAATTTCTGTTTCTCACATTACAGACTAACTCACAAAATTTTCCTTTTTCTGTACAATGACTACAGATAATTAAATATCAGGGATAAAACCCTCTTGCTTTCTAAAATAATGAACCTTGTTAAAAATTAACTTCCCCCTGCTCTGCTTAGCCAAGACGACAGAAAAGCTATGACTATTACACCACCTGTAAAAAATATTAAATATACCCTTCCCAAAAGGAAAAACTGCCTATAACTAACAAAATTTTTGTAATTGTGCGACAATTTTGTATGAAAAATGACGTTTTGCTAAAAATTTCTAAAACTTCTAAAAATGCTAAATATTTATCTGTCTACGACTATATAAATAAATCATTCACTGTCTTACTTCAAAAAACTGACGGCATTCCTTTGGAGTTGATATTTCTGGGTGTCCATCCTCAAACTTTACACTTGAATAAATTTTCTTTAAATTCGATTCAGACCCTTTTGATTATTTTAGGTTGACAAGTCTTAAGGTAGTATTTTTGCTGGAAGAACCTTTGGCATAAGAAAATAGTCATGTTCTACAAAACCTCACTTCATGCACCTCATAACTGAACCAATATACATGGAGAAAAACTAAGAGAGTTGAGTGGAGAAATACACAAACCAACAAGGATAGTTGGATATTTAAATATCTCACTTTTCAATAATGAATTAAAAAAATAGTCAAGGATCAACAAGGAAACAGAAGACTTAAACAACAACAAAGCAGCTATAGTGTTAACACATCTATATTTGTTTTTCTACCCCACATCATCAAAATACTCATTACTCCCAAGTACACATGAGACATTCTTCAGAATAAATTATATACTAGGCCATAAAACAAGCTTCAGTATACTTAAAACAATTAAATTAAAAGTACATTCTTTGAGTGAACAAAATGAAATTTAAATCAATACAAAAAGTATCTGAAAAATTAAAAAATATGTGAAGACATTTTAAAAATATATTTTAATATATTTATACATAATACTATGTATTTATAAATAATATTGTTTTAAAATATATTAATATATTATATACCACAACATAATAAAATTATTTATATTGATAATATATTAGTGTATGTTAATAATATAAATATCAAATATTTAATATAATATTTAAAATAATTACCAATTATTTAATTATTTTTAAATATAAAATATAAGTAATAATAAATAATTTTACTTTAATTATGATTAAAATTATTAATATAATGATATGTGATATAATGTATTAATATGAACTATATAAAATTAATTATATATTTCATATTATAATAATATAACATTAATACTTTATATCAATGTTGATATGTTTTTTAAAATATTATATTAACATTTACATATTTTTAATAAGCAATAGGTCAAATGATAATCATTAAAAGAAATGTTAAAATACTTTAAAATGAATGAAAATAAAGACATAGCATACCCAAATGTATGGTATGCATCCAAGGAAATGCTTGATTACTGTAAACACCTGTATAAATCAAGAAGAAATATCTCAAATCAATAACTTAATTTTATTACTTAAGAAACTAGAACAGAAGACCTAACTAAGCTCATAGCACCCAGATGGATGGAGATAATAAAGATCAGAGTGAAAATAAATAAAAAATAATAGAAAAATAATAGAGAAATCAAACAAAACCCAAAGTTGGTTATTTGAAAAGAACCAGCAACAAAACTGACAGAGCATTATATTAAAAAAGAGAGAAGAGTCAAATTACTAAAGTGTAGAATGAAACAGTAGATATTATTACTGATCTCACAGAAATACTAATAATTAAAATATTATTAGGAAATGGTGTAAACTGCCGTGTGTCACCAAATTCTATAATTTGTATGACATATATAGATAAAGAAAATTCAGTATATCCACACAATAGAATATTATTTAGCAAGATAATGGAATGAAATACTGATATATACTACAAAATGAATGAAACTTGAAAACATTATGCTTTGAGAAAGAAGCTAGCCACAAAGGCCACATATTGTATTACCCCATTTATATAAAAATTCCAGAATAAACAAATACACAGAGAGAAAGTAGATTAGTAGTTTTCAGGTGATTCAATGAGGACTGAATACAAGTGTATGTCTTTATGAGGTGACACAAATTTTCTAAAATTACATAATGGTGATGTTTACACAACTCTGCACTGTACTAAAAATTACTGAATGATACACTTTTAAGGGGTAAATTGCATGTTATGTCAATTATATCGCAATAAACATGTAGTTGTTTATTAAAATATAAACAAACCTCATTTCAGGCTGCATGACTTTGTACCCTTGCTCACCTTTTAGCTCTTGAGTTCCTCTCCAGCGTCTATGAGTTGGAGCTTCTTACATCTTTGGAGACGTCCAAAATGACCAGACTCTGAATTGACATCTGATTTCTAAGCCTAAAGGGCTCTACTTTCACTCCAAATCTTCACCGTGCTCAGGGCTAAAAGCGAGTAACACCTTAAAAAGGGCTCTGTTATGTGACGGCAATTATAATAGTAACATGAGGCAGGGAGTCAGAGAGTCATTCAGTAAGAAACACAGACATCTAGGCGTTAGGTAAGTTCTGCTGGGCTGTATTTCTTCAGAAAATTACAAAATCACATTTCTCATGAGAAAACAGAAACTGCTGACAATAAAGTAAAACCCAATGAGTTTTATGATCATTTATCAAAGAACTTTCAGTTTGTGTTTTCAAGCAGGTGAAACAATAACAAATACTGGGGAAATAATGCTAATCTGTATTCAGAACATTTTATTACAGAAACATAGGAGAAAACAATACTGCTAGTCTTGTTAGATTTAGCCAAATTGTGCTTACAGTGACAGTTAATTTTGCAATGTTATATTAGAAAACACTTTTAAAATGAGTGAGATAAATTTTTATAGCAGGGAAAAATGATGCTCTTAGAGTTTTAAGAAGACTAGTATACCGAATGAGAAAGTTGGGAGAAAATTTCTCCAAAGCAGTCTATGATTCTGAATATATTCTGATTTCTTTTTTTGGTCAAAAATACTGAGGAAGGAAAACATTTCAATTTTATGAGTGTGAATAATCTGCAATGGTGAAGAATAAACTTTCTGAGAATAATTCATTCATTATTTAACAAATATTTACTGAACTTTGGGCCATGCATTATCCCAACGATTACAGGTACACTCGTGAGAAGATACTACAAACCCAATTTTGTCCTTGAGTCAGAACAACCCATTCTTCACTCTGTTGACAGGGTGACCTTAAAGGGACATACATTGTATCATATTTAAAACATAATCTGAATGTCTTACCCAGACCTGCAAAGCTGGACTTGTTAAGGCCTTTGAACTGGGAGAACGTGTTCTCTGAGACATTGATCACCAACTGCGGAGGTCTGTCCTGCAGACTCTGACTCAGTGACAGATGAATGAAACACACTCTCACATCCCAGGGTACAGTGTAAGAGTTGGGCTAGGGGTTTGTCAGCTGCTCTCAGAAAAAAATTGCAGCTAATCGACCCCCTACTCCCTGTTCCTTCTCACATTTATTCAGTGTAGATTTAATAGCGGAGGTTCTAAGTTAACAGGCTTGTGGATAACTAACATCGTTAAAAGAGTGGTTTTACAAATGATAAAAGGTTTTGATTCCCAGGCCCAGAACAAACACCAATAACAGGTAATCCTCCTTCGACCCCCACAAAGTTTACATGAGTAAACAGTGAGAGACAAAGGAATGTGGGATAAACAGACTTAACTGGGAAGCTTCTGTTATCCAGAATCTTTACCCTATGACTTAATGCTTTAACGTAAGAACAGGTTGCCTTCAACCTGTTAATGAAGACCTTCCAGACTTCCAAAAGGTTTGAGACTATAATCTTATAAATTTTCCTAATATTTTCCTTAATCTTTTGCCAACCACCCTGAGTGAATCTCAAGTTCTCTTTGTACAGAATGTTCTTTCCTTAGTTCCTCTGTCACTTTGATCTCAGCTACTCCTCAAAGGGTTCACCTCACCATCCAATGTCAAGGGGTGCACCAGACACTCAGTGTTATTAAGTTAGTAGAAACTTACATGCAGTTTTTGCCTTAAAAGTAATGGCAAAATCAAAATCTCAAGGAGATACCACTTTGCATCTACTAGGGTTGATAAAATCATAAAGAGAGAAACTACCGTGTATTGATGAGCATATGGAAAAATGGAAACCCTTAAGTACTCCTGGTGAGAATGTTAAATGTTGTAGTCTCCCTGTAAACGGCTTGTCAGCTTTTCAAAATGTTACATCTAGAGTTACCATATGAGTCAGAAACTCCATTTCTAGGAATTTACCCAAGAAAATTGAAAACATATGTCTTTACAAAGCCTTGTATACAAATATTGATTACAGCATTATTCATAGTAATACAAGGTTGAAACAACCCATATGTCCATCAACTGATAAATGGACAAAAAAATTGGCATATTCCAATATATCACCCTTCCATAATTGTATTCTCTTTCTATAATTGCTCATTTTCTGTATTTATCATGTTTATGTTTCACTTTTTACATGTTTAGTCTCAACAGCTGATAAAATGCTGGCTCCAGGAGTTCAAACACCTCTTCTCTCTTCTTCATTGCTGAATATTCTGTGTCACATTACAAGTACCCAGAAAATGTCTGATGTATCAACTGTTCCTTGCTTCGTTGAGGTTTATAGACATCAGAGCAAATCAATAACAGTAAGTGTAGGGAATGCTTTAAAGAAGTGGTACAGTAGTATCTATAACGGTGGATGTGGAGCTTACTCTGGAGAATCAGAAAGTCCCCTGGTTAACTGAAAGCTAACGAGATGGACATGAGCAGGAAGGCAGGGCAGGGCTACAAACCTAGAGTGGTGGGCAGGTTGTTGAAGCTTTACTCTTTTAAAAAACCCACTTGATAATTGTTTAATATAAATTAACTGGCTTATCAGTTAATTAAGGAATCCATAAAAACTTGCATGTTACTCGGGGTAGCCATGTGACTCAGAAATACAAGAGAGACAGAAACCCAGCTCTCTATGAAATCTCTGTTCAGAGTTCTCCACTAGTAATACAAGCATACCAAAGGTCAGCGAAATTTCTCCCAATTGTCTCTCTAGACTTTGCCACTATCTTGTTCTCGCCCACAAACCCGTTTCATGGTCTATCTATTTTTAT
Organism: Cacajao melanocephalus; assembly: GCA_963573385.1. Lineage (NCBI taxonomy): Eukaryota > Metazoa > Chordata > Mammalia > Primates > Pitheciidae > Cacajao > Cacajao melanocephalus. The sequence continues at coordinate 31,477 of CAUYLG010012256.1, read as the reverse complement.
GCCCTTCACTTTCTCTGTGTATTTCTGACCTCGCCTGAACTTTAGACTTAACCAGCATTCAGCTTAGTTGTTTTTGATATTCTATGCATGCAAGAAAATATCACATGTACACCATAAATATGTACAAATATTATACATGAATAAAAAAGACAAAACACTCTAAAAACTATTATTTTAATAATTACTGCATCGGAATAAATGATCGTCCTTAAGGCTTCTTCTGTTACAATAGTGGTAATAAAACAACTGACAAGAGAGTGGAGAGGCTTCTGGAAAGTCTTTAACACTTTACAGCAACTTGCAGCTCTCTTTTACCCAGTGCTGAATCACAGCGTTAACCCAACATGTTCTACTTCTCAATTTCCCTTTGGAACCTTGCCTAGTTTCATCCATCCATCTGTTCATCCAACCATTTATATTTCCATCTATCTATCCGTTGTTTGTTCATCAATCCACTCAAACATTTGTTGATTTTACTAATCTATTGTACAAACATATTTTATGAGCTGGATGCTTATATAAGTTATTGGAATCATAAAGAAAATACACAAACTTCACCACAAATACTCATACTCACTTGGAAAGACAGATCAGCAGAAAAGGAAAAACAGCAATAATTCTACCTCAGGAAAAATAACCCAAAATTTCTTGTGACATGACTATTCAAAGACTCTATGACGCAGACATGTATGGCAAATTGAGGGAGCCATAAAACAAAACAAAACAAAACAAAAGAAGCTGATGAAAGAATGAAAGCAATGTACACATGTGTGATCAAGCAACACAGGAATGCTTGTCTATTGTAGCAGACTTCATACCACATCCAGGATTGGCAGAAACCAAAGGACACAGGTCTCAACGTGGGTCACTTCCTACCAGCAAGTCAGTAATAAAGACAGTTAGTTGCTCTGAATCTCAGTTTCCACCTTTGTAACATGGGGACAATCATCTCCACCTTAACATATTGTTATGCTAATTAAATAAGAAAAAAAGGCATATTAATTCTGTGACCCCATGCTAAAAATCCATGGATAGTCCATGTAGCATTCTAGAGCATGAGCAGGATTTTCTATTATTTGAATGCATATGGCCAGACTTTGCCTGAAACATACATTCTTTATTATTATTTGATTTGATCTATGACATGTTTATGAAAATGTGACATTATTGTGATTTTTTAAAAAGGACAGATTCTATATTTTACTGCACATTTGGTAATAGCACAACAAATCTAACACTGGCAAAAGTCAATGGCTTTTTGTGGCTAATAATTCATTTCATGTTAGATTACATTCATTTGTGCACGCTTTTGCTTCTCAGATCTAATACTTGAATTTATTAATCCAGTTGAAGCTAGTCACATGCAGGAAGCCTTGTATTCAATAATGCACTTTGTATCTTACAAACTTGGTAATGCATGACCCGTCTCTGAAGGATGAAACACTTCAGTTCTTTCTTTAATAACTGGGGGATGAGGTCTCTCAATTCCATTTCTGACAACTCAGGCATAGTTGATTAAATCACACATCTCTCCTCCCCCTTACTGTCCAGGAAATGCAGGATGCTCAAACTGAAGAGATGTTGATTAAGATGATGTTGGACAATTAATTATGCACCATGATAACCTCTGACCTGTGCAAGTTCTTTCTATTTTAATCAGTTCAGACTCCAAATTAACAGATAATTACATTCTTGTGTTTTAATCAAGTCGTGGGCAGCAGGGAAAGATGGTGAAGTACAAATCAAGAACAGAATTCATGTTGAGCTAAGTTTTTCTTAAAAAAACTAAAGGTTTGAAAGGATAATTATTTCAATTATTTTACTTTTTGTACCCAGAGCTCTCTTCAAACAGAAGTTTTTGTGTTAAAGCACAATTGCTGAGATAGAATATGTGCTTGGGTAGAAAACAAAAACCTACCAAATGTGTATCAGGTAGCAGGAAGTATAAATAATGGGTGCAGTTGAATCAGTGAAAAATGTAAAATATGGCAAATGCATACTTAAAAGGGCCCATCCTACTCCTTTGAAGCACATACAAAATTGAAAAATAAAAAGAGACAGTCAGAATTACTTTAGAATGTTCTAATCAATAAATTGACATAAAGTTGACGTACAGAAGAAAAGCCTGGCAGAAATATATTATTCCCAGTTTTATATTAAGAGTAAAAATAGAAAATTAATAGTAAAATCAGAAGAAGCTCACATAGACAATTTTCAATTAATTCATGATGTATCTGCTTTGTGGAGTAGTATGTACTCATTTTAAAAAAGACAATGTATTTTATCAGAACACAAAAGTTTGTATACCGTATAATCAAAGCTATGTAAAAAAAAACCTCATGCATAAGAAAATAATTGAATAAATATCTGCAAAGTTTTCATCTCTGAGTAGTGAGATTATAGATATTATTTTATCCTTTTGTTTTTACATATCACAAGAATCTATGCTTCTCATGGAATTCATTTTAAATAATAATTTTAGAAACAACTGATTTACTTTTTATTTTTTTTCAAGGAAGACTGACATGTAAGCCTTTTGGCCAAAATCGAAACTGTAGCATCATGAAAACAAAATTCTTGTCAGAAGCCAATTCTGATTGGTTTATTACCAGTGCATTTTTGGAATTTTTTCATTGAGAAGAAGTGTGGGTTCATGTTACTGGCCGGGAAGGAGAGAATGCTGGAGTACAATGTTAGTGTCTGCCATAGAGAGGGAAGGAATTCTAGAAACATCATGGAATTTTGCTAAACCTGACGGTGGTCAAGGGTAGTTATCTGAATTCACAAGTGCTAGTCTAGTTTCTCAACTAGCTAGGGGGCTGGAATGTTTCAAAGTCCTCTTTTCCCCTAGTGTTTACTATTGGCCTAGGAACCTGTTGGAAATGCAGAATCTCAGGCCTGAAACAAGGTATGTGATTCAGAATTGGCATTTTAATTAGATCCACAGGTGGTTTGAAAGAACACTAATGTTTGAGAAGCTCTGCTCTAGCCTAGCAGTTCATCATCTGTAAAAATGACTCCTACTATCAAACTCCTAGTGTGGCTTTCAGAGATAAATAAGGTAATGCACATGAAAGACTTACCACAATGTCTAAGGCATAGTAAACTGTAAATAATCACCAATATTATACTATTAAATTCCTCTAATATTTTCTGATACTTCAAATATAAGTATATTGAGATTCGACCAAAACCAAAAAAGTTCATGATATTTGCACTCTAAACTCAGAAGTAAACAAACTCTACCTCCTAAAATGTTTATATCAACATCAAATTCCACGTAGTGAACACTGATGAGCCCAAGATCTCAAAGAACTCAGACTCATTAAGCAGAGATGCAATCATGTTAGGTTGATGAAGGAAGACTAGGAACTTAGGTATTTGCAATCATTCTGATGAGAGCTGAAATAAGGGAGTTCATAGACAGAAAATCCAATTCCCCAGATTCCCAGTTCCCTAAAAATTCTAACAAATTTGAGGGTCTTTTTAATTTAAAAAAATCTTTATTACAAATTGGAAAAAAATGTGCAACACTTCACAAATTTGCATGTCATCCTTGTGCAGGGGCCATGCTAATCTCTGTGTTGTTCCAATTTTAGCATATGTGCTGCCAAAGTGAGCACAAATTTGAATTTTCATTAAACTTTTCAGATTTCCCCCCCACTTTTCCAAACATTTTTATCTCATCCATTCTTTTTGTTCATAGCCCATGACATTTAAACTGCAGAATTTTTGGCAATTTTTAAATCAGGGCTTTAACAGAGAGAAACAATACAAGGCAGAAATAAAAGAGGATGAAGTCACTTGTAACAATACATATTCATGCATTTATTTCTTAATATCATCCATGCTTACATGTTAACACATGTAAACTAAGCATGAATGATATTAAGAAATAAATGCATGAATACTTATGTGTATATATATATATGTGTATGTGTAGAGAGAGAGAGAGAGAGAGACCAGAAGTGAAGGGGAGAAACTTAGGTTAACAAATAGATAACATCATTAGTGCTTATATAAAAAGAAGTGATCCTTTTTATGAAAGAAGTGGCTAACGAGTATCCTTCTAAGAGAAAACTATCATATAATAAACATTAGGACAATTATTTTATTTTTGGTCAGTTTGTTAGGCCTCTAAAAGCATAAACCTGCTGAATTTTCTCTCCCTTCTTTAACATACCATATAAAATAATTTTTCTCATCTGTCTCTGCTCAAGGACTTTTATTTCCTTTCCATGTTGTTCTATGCACATGTGATTTTCTTCTCTGCAGTCACAGTAGGATGCTGATCTAATGCATTCAGCAGGGGCAGGAAGGGCGGCAGGGAGATGTATTGCTCTCTGTGCCTTAATATCCTGGCTGAGTACACACCGTTAGGTACACAGCCACACGTTTGGTTGACAGAGGTGCCTGTGACCCATTCGACAGGGATTAATGGGCATCTATTCTCAGCATCTTACCTTAGTAAACCTCAAGTCACCTTTGTTGTTTGGAGATACTTCCTTATTTCCCTACCTATGCCTGAAAACCCTCTTCTTTGCCTTCATGGCCACTGGCTCACCCTGACTGTCCTTCCTACAAAGTGAATAATCAGAGTGAGGACAGGGTTATAATAAATGCAGAGTGGCTGCTTTCTGAAAAGCAGGAAACATTATGCTTATGTTAACTATGACTCAAGATCTTTATTGTAAAAGCTAGTGTTTTTGTACTCCATGATGCAAACATTGCTTTGATTCTGTGGCCATTGCTTTTCTCTTTCATGAAGAGAAGAAATTGAATATCATCGGTCTTTTGAATAAATACATTTCTAATCAAACTCAAGAGTTTCTAAGTGGCATCTACATTACATGCTCAAAGGTGTTTTGATTCAATTGTGGTGTTTTTTGCTTTTGATTTTCAGGTACAGAATATGCCTTAAAGACTTTCTAAGTAAATTAAGAAGTTCATATCCTGTGTTTTAAAGGTAGCTTCAAGCTAGTAACAGACGACCTTTTGGAATTAAGTCATTGTAGCCTATGCCCTCAGATCCTACAAACTCATTGATGTCACTATTTCCCATGTCTGCTTCCGTTTGGACTCTAATTTCTTCTAATAAATCCCATTCTTGTCCTTGGCGACCTGTAAGGTGGCACTAAAAAGTTGCCTGTTGTATCAGCCAGGATATTTTCTTTTACAAATAACAGAAGAACTGATCAAAATTGGCTTATATAAAACAAAGTAGAACATGATGGTTCTCATTATTAAGGAATTCTAGTGGTGGACATAGCTTCAGGCATGACTGGATACAATTGCTCAAGAGATGTTAAGTGTATCTTGTTCATGTCTCTGATGTTGCTATTGACTGTATTCTGCCCACTGAAAATTCAGAAGTTGAAGCACAAATCCCCAGCGTGACCATCTTTGGAGGCAGGCCTTTTAAGATGGTTAAATGAGATCATTAGGATGTGGTCCAAATCTGATAGGATTGGTAGTCTTATAAGAAGAAAGAGTGAACTTTCACGAAGGAAGGCCACGTGAGGACACAGTCAGAAGCTTATAAGCCAGAAAGAGTGACTTCACCAGGAGAGGACTCTGCTGACACCCTGAACTCATGACTTCCAGCCTCCAGAACTGTAAGAAAATTAATTACCATTGTTTCAGCCACCCAGTTTATGGTATTTTCTTATGGCAGCCCAAGCAGACTAAGACAGCCTTTCACTATGGGTTTGCTCCTTGGGATAGGTTAAAGATGGCTATAGATTCTTTGTGTCTACTCTCCATGGAGAGGTGGTATATAGTTTTTGCTCTCTTGAACTCAGGCTGGCCTTAGTGCCTTGCTAGCCCAATATAATTTAACAGACGTGATGTTCTGAGATTTTTAATGATAGGTCACAAGAAACCTGGTAGTTTTCTACCAGATTCTCCTAGAATAGTCACTGTAGGGAAAGTTAGCCACGACATATGAAGTAAATTATCCTGGGCTAGAGAAAAAACACAAATGAACTTAGAGGTATAGCCAGTGGAAAGAATTAGTTTAGATATTTTGATCATGTGTCAGATATTATGTAGTGCTTAATGAATAATAATGGTAAATAAATAATATTGGTTGAGGATTCACTGTGTGTCAGGCGCTTAAGTGATTTACACAGTTTTAATATAAACAGATTTAAATATCTATTTAATAATACATATTGCATATCAAATATATGCACATATACTTAAAGAATACATAAACATGTTATTTAATATGTTAAAATCTGTATAAATTTATATATATATACATATATATATATATATATATACGTTCCTGAACCTCAGTTTCCTTTCTATATATGTATATATACGGTTGCAGAAAATCTATTAGATAAAATCAATATTGTGCTTAGTTCAAATATAGGGAAACTGAACCTTAAAGGTTAACTAACTCGACCATGGTCATTCAAGTGTTAAATGGCAGAAAGAAGATCTGGTTGACAAGAATCCTGGTTCTCAACCACCATACAATTCTTTTTGTTCTTTCCCTGCTACTGGTTTTATTGGTACACTGCTCCCCACTACATCAGACTTCTCTGTTACCTTGTCTTGCCTAATTCAACCTGAATTGGCACTTTGTAGTTACTACTATTATATAATGTTATGTATTGGATATATACATATGACTTAATACAGCAATAATGTTCTCTACCATTTAATGGTCACCTATGTTCCATTTATTAAATTGATCATTACAAAACAATTAATAAACCTTCCCAGTGATGCTCAGAGATAGATATCTTAGTCTTACCTTAGCAGAAGAGGAAGCTGAGATTCAGGAAAGCGTTGGTTGGAGCATATTGTAAGTCAGACTGAGCAGCTGTGTGATCAGGTGCCACTTGACTCTTATGATTCTGTAGCACTTCCTTCGGTTAATCTCAGGGCTCTCTCACCTTTCATCACTACACAAATGTACTGCAGATTTTAGCAAGCAGCGTAAGAGTTAGAGCTACCACCCCACCCTTACCCTGACAGTTTGGACAGGTACTCTTTCACAGAACGGAGTGTTTCATTCGTCCAGTTCATCAAAGTTCTGCCATCTGTGTCACGCATTAAGCAACAAATGTCTTAGCCTTTGGTCTCTCAGTACAACCTCAGTTAAATTGAGCTGGGAATTTTCAGGTGAAGGGCCAAGTGGAAAAAGAAGGCAGAAAGAAGGAAAATTTAATGTCAGTTGGCTTCATTGCTTCAGCCCAGATGATACAGAAATATTGGGATTTATTATTACAACCTTTATCTAGTCTGATATTCTGAGAGCATGTGCCCTGGAAAGTGGGTTGAGGAGTAGATAGCATACAGAAAACAATTTTGAAGCCACAGTGGAAAATCTCCATTTCTATAGTCATATCTTGCTTTGGGCAAGTTTGACAAAGATTATTCATTTATAGACTGGTTTCCAAATCACACGTGTGTATTTCAAAGGATAAATCTATGTCATATGATGAACATTTGCCATTCTGAAGAGATGGATCAACATCAGTGCAGGCAATGTGTGCATTGAAGTTGGAGTTGGAATATTTTTTGGTGTCAGATACCTGGGCTGAAGATATAGTTCTGAAAGTTATTAGCTCTGACACCTTAGATAAATGAGTCAACTTTCCTGAACCTGTTACCTTTCTATAAAATAAAGATGAACAGGCATGCTTCATGAGGTAATCACATAGGAAAACTGACCATTAAGAGAGATGATGTATATAAATTATCTCATGAAATGTATGATTTTTATGTTGTCAAAGTAAATGATGGCTATGGTAATTTATTAATGTGGGGTTATTCTTCCTATACGCCTGAAGTGAGTTGAAAATGTTTCTTTTTATTCATAATTACATAAACAAAGGAGAGCTATTAAGATGTTATTGCCAACACAATACATGAAATACCTGAAACGTTTTCTTAGCTGTGCTAAATTCTATAATATTTGCCAAAGAAAATCAGAGTGTTCATAAATATGTGTTTGTACATATGTTTGTAAATAGTATGTACATATTTTGTATGTTTTATAGATATATTTCATCCATACACTCATTAAAGCATTTTTTACTCACATATTAGATCCTGGTATTCAATAGCCAATCTAGGCACAAAGAATTATAAATTACAGTCTAGCCTTACAGCTAACACCATGGGGTTAGAATTCATATTTGGGTCAAATCCTGACACGCTGTTTACTAGACATTTGTCAGGAACCCATTTGAAAAGATAAAAGCACAGGATTTGCAATAGAATGGATATGGAATTGTAAATTAACTATGATTCCTGGGTCTAAGTTTCCTCATCTGTAAAACTGGGTTTAGGTAGGGGTTAAAGAATCATGTGTCTGTTTTTGGTGAATTAAACAAAAAAAACCTATAAGACTACTTAGCAGTTCTCAGCCTACTAATAGAATGCCGCCCATGTATAGTAGCCAATATTTTATTATTAAGACCCTCAAGTGCACTAAAGTATAGTGCTTTAGCTATAGTATAAATAATGTAATAAGAGAAAGCAAGGAACCTACTGTTTGTTTATTACCATTATAGGTATTTAGAACTCATCTCATAGAATGGAACAAGTAGGACCTTTGTTGTATTTTAAAGACAAAAACACCAAAGACAAGAAAATTTAAGCAGCTTGCTGGAGGCCAAGCCTGGTAGTTACTTGATCCTTTCTGCTCAGTACACCGGATTAGACCTCTTTTTGTAACAGCAGTGTTCATAGTGCTCCAGAGGCCAGACAGGAGATATCAGTTACCCTGATCATGAGGTGCAAAGAGGAGACTGATGTCCAGAGAGTATCTAATACAATTATTTCTCACACTGCATTAGTATGAAAAGGAATAAATCAAGGTGGGCTCAATTTTACCTTATGTTAATTCCATGGATCCATGAGCACTTTATTTGAATGTTGAAATCAGAGAAATGTTTCTCAGTTACAAATATATATGTACAGTTATATTTTCTTGAAATATGCAGCATAGCCAGAACTACCCTTTGGCACCCCCAACACTTAATGGAAGGTTAAGTTCAGCAAGTATTTTGCTTTTCGTATAACTCTAAATCAAGAAAATCAACAACGCAGTGGCGATGATAAATGATGGTTGGCACTGTCCCGAGCATGAGTGTTTCACAGGAAGTAGAGGGGATTTTGGCAAAGGAGATCCAAGCTCCATGGAAGGCAGCAGCTCTATCTCAGGTCTTGCTCACGGTTGCCTTGTTAGTTCCTGCTTCCATCTTACCATAACTTCTTCCACACAAAGCCTCATATCAGGTTGTTTTTAAGCATCTTTTTACTTTTAGCTAGCAGCAGAGTAGGTCCTAAAGCCCATGTTCATGAGGCCAGACTCAGTTGCCTCAGTGATTAATAAAGTGTTCAATGCATTCTTACTGCATATGTCCATGCTATGGTTGCCCAGTCAGCCGTGTGCAAGCCAAGTCGGGTGTGGGAATGTTGTAAAACTAATTAAACATTCTGGAATGAAAATCTTTATTGACCAGAAACCCATATTCAGAAACTTTCATATTTCTATTAGCTGTACTTAGAAAGATATGGGATTCATTTTCCCACATGAAAGCAGAGAAATAGGCACAGCTGTGCTGGATCCTTATGTAAGTGAAACCCTGCTGCATGTCATTCAAATCCCTCTGTGATTTCTACCCTGTGAAACTCTACAATTAAAAACACTTGTCTGTATATACGTATACTCTAGTCACTTCACTTACTTAGACTTCCAATAACACGCATGCTTTCTTTGTTAATACTAAGAGCTGTAAAAATGTATTTTTCTTTCTGTAATGTCCTGTACTCCTTGTTCAGCTTGAGAACAATATGTTTTTTGTCTATATTAACTTTATAGGTTTAGTATTTTTAAATTTCAATAGCTTTTGTGGTACAAGTGTTTTTTTTTTTGTTTTTTTTTTTTTGTTTTTTTATGTGAATGAGTTGTATAGTGGTGAATTCTGGAAGTTTAGCGTACCCAAGAACCATGTGTTGACGCTAACGTCTCAGCAGGTCTTTCTCTGTGAAGCCTTTTACTGAATTTCCTACCCCCTGAGCATAATTAATGAACCCTGTTTGTGCAGTCTCTGAGTCAGACAGTGGGCCGCTAATGATTGCTTTAAATACATGTCTTCCTAACTAGCTTATAATTTCCTCTAAAGCCAAAGCTGTATTCTATTGATCTTGAAATCTTTGCTATAGTGGGTCTTCCAACATTTGATAGGTACTATTCTTGATAATTAAATGAAAGAATTGTATATTTCTTTTTTACTTTTATCTTACGTCAGGGGGCATATGTGCAAGTTTGTTACATTGGTCAATATGTATCATGGGGCTTTCTTGTACAGATTATTTTATTACCCAGATATTAAGCCTACTACGCATTAATTATTTTTCCTGATCCACTCTCTCCTCCCACCTTCCTCCCTCTGATAGGCCCCAATGTGTGTTGTACCCCTCTATGTGTCTATATCTTATCATTTAGCTCCCACTTATTAGTGAAAACATGCAGTATTTGGTATTTGATTTTCTGTTTCTGCTTTAGTTTCCTAAAGACAATGACCTCCAGCTCCACCCATGTCCCAGGAAGACATGATCTCGTTATTTTTTATGGATGCATTGCATTCTATGGTGTATTTTTATGGATGCGTTGAATTCCATGGTGTATATTTTCTTTATCCCATCTGACATTGATGGGCATTTGGGTTAATTTCATGTCTTTGCTCTGTGAATAGTGTTGCAATAAATATATGCATGCATGTGTCTTTATAATAGAACAATTTATGTTTCTTTAGGTATATATCCAGTAATGGAATTGCTGGGTCTAATGATATTTCTCTCTTTAGGTTTTTGGGGAATTGACACATTGTCCTCCACAATGCTTGAACTAAGTTACACACCCACCAAGAGTGTATAGTATTCCTTTTTCTCCAAAACCTTGTCAGAATCTGCTTTTGACTTTTTAATAATAGCCATTCTGACTGGTGTGAGACAATATCTTATTGTGGTTTTGATTTGCATTTCTCTAAGGATCAGTGAAGGTGAGCTTTCTTTCATAAGTTTGTTGGCCACACGCATGTCTTCTTTTGAAAAGTGTCTGCTCATGTCCTTTTCTCACTTTTTAATGGGGTTGTGTGTTTGCTTTTTTCTTGTAAATTTGTTTAAGTTCCTTATAGATGCTCAATATTAGACCTTTCTCAGATACATAGTTTGCAAAAATTTTCTGCAGGATGTTGGTTTACTCTTTTGATAGCTTCTTTTGCTGTCCAGAAGTTCTTTAGTTTAATTGGAGCCTATTTGCCTGTTTCTACTTTTGTTGCAATTGCTTTTGGTATTTTCATCATGAAATCTTTGCCTGTGCCTATGTCCCAAATGGTATTGCCTAGGTTGTCTTTCAGAGTGTTTATAGTTTGGGATTTCATATGGAAATCTTTAATCCCTCTTGAGTTAATTTTTGTATATGGTGTAAGGAAGGGATCCAGCTTCAATTTTCCGCATATGGCTAGTCAGTTATTTCAGCACCGTTTATTGAATAGGGAATTGTTTCCCCATTGCTTCTTTTTGTCAGGTATGTTGAAGATAAGATCGTTGTGGGTGTATGGTCTTGCTTCTGGGTTCTCTATTCTGTCTCATTGGTCTGTGTGTCTGTTTTTATGCCAGTACCATACTTTTCTGTTACTATAGTCCTGTAGTATAGTTTGAAGTAGGGTAACATGATGCTTCCAGTTTTGCTCTTTTTTCTTATGATTGCCTTGGCTATTTGGGCTCTGTTTTGGTTCCACATAAATTTTAAATAGTTTTCTCTGGTTCTGTGAAGAGTGACATTTGTAGTTTAGTGGGAATGACATTGAATCTATAAATTGCTTTGGGCAGTATGAAATTTTAATGATGTCAATTCCTCATAACCATGAGCATAAAATGTTCTGTTTGTATTATCTCTGATTTCTTTGAGAAGTGGTTTGTAGTATTTTTAGTAAAAATAGATTTATTCCATGACCCTTATTAAATATTTTTTTCTTTTTCAACATTTATTTTATTATAACAATTGTTATAAAAAATTGATTATTTTAGATTCAGGGAACACATGTGCAGGTTTGTAACATGAGTAAATTGTGTGTTGCTGGGCTTTGGTGTACTACGCCCTGGTACTGAGCATAGTACCTGATTGGTAGTTTTTTGAACTTCACTCTCCTCCTGCCTTCCATGCTCAAGTAGACCCTGGGGTTCCCTTTCCATTTTTTGTGTGCATGTGTACTCAATATTTAGCTCCCACTTGCAAGTGAGGATATATGGTATATTTGGTTTTCTGTTCACTAATTCACAAAGGCCTTCAGCTCCATCCATATTGCTGCAAATGGCATGACTGTTCTTTTTTGGGACTGCATAGTATTCCATAATGTATATGTACTGTGTTTTTTTATCCAGTCTATGACTGATGGAAATCTAGTTTGATTCCATATCTTTTCTATTGTGAATAGTGTTGCAATGAACATGAGAGAACTTATGTCTTTTCAGTGGAATGATTTACATTCCTTTGAGTATATACACAGTAATAGTATATACTATTTGATGCAAGATCAAATAGTAGTTCTGTTCTAAATTCTTTGAAAAATCTTCAAACTGCTTTCTATATTGGTTGAAAAAATTTACATTCCCACCAGCAGTGTATAAACATTCATTTTTCTCCTCAACCTTGCCAACAATTGTTATTTTTGACTTTTTAATTATACATATTCTGACTGTTTTGAGGTGGTATCTCATTGTGGTTTGGATTTAGATTTCTCTAAAGATTAGTGATGTTGAACATTTTTTTATATGCATGTTAAATTGATGTATGTGTTTTTAACACATGTTCGTTCTTTTTTTTTGTTTGTTTCTTATATACTTCAGATGTGTCTGTTCACGTCCTTTGTACATGTTTTTTTTTTCTTTGCTTGTTGATTTAAGTTCCTTAGAGTTTCTGAATATTAGACTTTTGTCAGATGCATACTTTACAAATATTTTCTCCCATTCTACAGGTTCTCTGTTTACCCTGTTGATAGTTGCTTTTGCAGTGCAGAAGCTCCTAATTATTATTAGGTCCCACTTACGTATTTTGTTTTCACTGGAATTGCCTTTGGAGACTTTGCTATGAAATCTTTGCCAAGTCCAAAATAGTATTTCCTAGGTTTTCCTCTAGGATTTTTATAGTTTAGGTCTTATGGTTAAGTTTTTTTTTTTTAATTGATCTTGAGTTGATTTTTGTAACTGGTGAAGGGAAGGGCTCCAGTTTGAATTTTCTGCACATGGCCAGACAGTTATTCCAGCATCATTTATTGAATAGGGAGTCCTTTCCCCATTGGGTCTTATTATATAGATGTTATGAAAGACCAGATGGTTGTAGGTATGTGGCTTTATCTCTGAATTCCCTAACCTGTTCCATTGGTCTATGTGTTTGCTTTTGTATAAACACTATCTTGTTTTGGTTGCTGTAGCCTTGTACTATAGTTTGAAGTCAGGTAGTGTGATGCCTCTGGCTTTTTTTTTTTCTCTTAGGATTGCTTTAGATACTTGGGATTTTGTGGATCTATATGAATACTAGAATAGTTCTGTTTCTAATTCTGTGAAAAATAACATCAGTAGTTTGATAGGAATAGCATTGAATATATAAATTGTTTTGGCTAGTATGGTCATTTCAGCAATACCATTCTTCCTATCCATGAACCTGGAATGGTTCTCCGTTTATTTGTGTTATCTCTGATACCTTTCAGCAGTGATTGCAATTCTCATTGTAGAGATCTTTCATCTCCTTGGTTAGTTGTATCCTTAGTGATAAGGTTTGGCTCTGTGTCACCACCCAAATCCCTTGAATTGTAACAATCCCGGAGTATCCAAGGAAGCACCAGGTAGAAGTAATTGGATCATGGGGCAGTTCCCTCATGCTGTTCTTGTGATAATGAGTGAGTCTTAAGAGATCTGATGGTTTTATAGTGTTGGGCATTTCCTCTGCTTGCACTCATTCATTCTCTCTCCTGCTACACTGTGATGAGGTGCCTTCCACCATGATTTTAAGTTTCCTGAGGCCTCCCCAGTCAGGCAGAACTGTGAGTTAGTTAATTAAGCCTCTTTTCTTTATAAATTACCTTGTCTCTGGTATTCCTTAGTAGCAGCATGAGAATGGACTAATACACTAATGTGTTTTATACCTCTTATGGCTATTTTGAATGGGATTGTGTTCTTGATTTGGTTCTCATCTTGGATGTTATTGCTGTATAGAAATTCTACTTATTTTTGTGTACTGATTTTGTTTCCAGAAACTTTACTGAGTTTTTCATCAGTTCTAGGAGCCTTTGGATAGAGACTATGGGGTATTCTAGGTGTAGAATCATATCATCTGCAAAGAGAGATAGTTTGACTTCCTTCCTTTTTTTGGTTGCCTTTTCATTCTTTCTCTTGCCTAATTGTTCTCACTAGGATGTCTAGTATTATGTTGAATAGGAGTGACAAGAGTGGGCATCTTTGTCTTTTTCTGTTTCTCAAGTGAATGCTTCCAGGTTTTCCTGTTAAGTGTAATGTTGGCAGTAGGTTTTTCACAGATTACTCTTCTAATTTTTAGATATGTCCCTTTGATGTGTAGTTTTTTGAGGGTCTTGTTCATTAAAGAATATTGAATTTTATCAAAAGTCTTTTCTGCATCTAATGAAATAATCATGTGGTTTTTGTCTCATAGTTCTGTTTATGTCATGAATTACATTTATTGATTTGCATATGTTGAACCAACCTTACATTGCAGGAATAAAGCCTACCTGATTAGCCATTTGATGTGCTGCTGATTGAGTTTGCTAATATTTTGTTGAGAATTTTTGTGTCTATGTTCATTAGGCATATTTAACTGAAATTTCCTTTTATTTTCATTTTGTCTCTCACAGGTTTTGTTATCAGAATGTTGCTGGCCTCATATAATGAGTTACGGAGGAGTCCTTCTTCCTACATTTTTTGGTTTAAGTTTAGTAGTATTGGAATCTGTCCTTTTTTGTACATCTGCTAAAATTCAACTGTGAATCCATCTAATATAAGGTTTTTACTGGTTGGTAACTTTTGTATTACTGATTCAATGTTCAAACTCAATTGTTTGTTCAGGGTTTCAATTTTTTCCTGCTTTAATCAAATCTTGAGTTGCTATGTATTTCCAGGAATGTATCAATTTCTTCCAGGTTTTCTAGTTATATGCATGGAGGTGTTCATTATATTCTCTGAAGGTATTATTAATATTTTGTATTTCTATGAGATTGGTCATGATGTCACCTTTGTGATATCTGATTGTATTTATTTGGATACTCTTTTTTCTTATTTTTCTTAATTTAGCTAGCAGCCTATCAATCTTATATATATACATTTTTACTAACTTTTGGTTTTGTAGGGATTTTTTTTTTTTTTTGCCTCTCAAATTCATTCAGTTCAGTTCTGATTTTGCTTATTCCTTTTCTTCTGATAGCTTTGGGGTTGGTTTGCTCTTGTTATTCTAGTTGCTCTAGGTGTGATGTTAGATTGTTAATTGTAGATGTTTCTGTCTAGGTGTGATGTTAGATTGTTAATTGTAGATGTTAATTGTAGAAGTTTAGCACTATAAACTTGCATCTTAACACTCTTTTAGCTGTGTTCCAAAGATTCTGGTATATTTTATCTTTGTTCTCATTAGTTTCAAAAACATTTTTGTTATCTTCCTTAATTTCGTTCTTTACCCAAAAGTCATTCAGGAGCAGGTTGTTTAATATTTATGTAATTGTATGGTTTTGAGAGATATTCTTGGTATTCATTTCTAGTTTATTGCACTGTGGTCCAAGAGTGTGGTTGGTATAATTTCATTTTTTGAAATTTGTTGAAAATTTCCTTATGGCCAAACGTGGTTGATCTTAGAGTATGTGCCATGTACAGATGAGAAGAATGTATATTTTGTTATTAATAGGTGGAATATTCTCTAGATTTCTGTTTGGCGCATTTAGTCAAGTGAATTTAGGTCCTGAATATCTTTGTTAATTTCCTGCCTCAATGATCTCTCTAACCCTGTCAGTGTGTTTTAAAATTTTGACAAAGCCAGTTGGTGACACAAAGTCAAGTTAGCCTCTCTGTCATTGGCTTCATCAGTAGCAATTAAGATGAAGTATTGAGAACCATGCTGGAAATAAAAGTTAAGGTTGACAATAAACACCATGAAGTATAAGCAAATTATCTACTTTCCATACTAATGAAAATTCTGCCGTTGTAGGGACCAAACGTTAAAGTGTTGAAAATTAATCCCATTGGTAATAATGATACTCATACCTGTATTAAAGACTAACTACAAACTGTACTGTTGTTTCAAATTCAAAAGAACAAGCAAACTTCCCTACTCACAACTTGTTTTCTTAATTCAAATAAGGATGGCACATTTATCTAGCCATATATTAGCCTTAAGCTGATTAGCAATATTGGGTGTAATGTGGAACTCTTCTCTTTTCGAAGATCTGTGAATGCAGGCACAAAGCAGTATTTCCTGAGAGTGGTAGAGTGGAGATGGAGGGAGGAGACAGCACTCAATAATATTGAGGAATTGGATCACTCTTTCTCACATATAAGAAAGTGAATGGGAGGAATATGATAAAATAGATTTGTTCATTTAGGAAACATATATCACATGGACATACTTGGATAAGCATTGAGCTAGGTGACAGGATACAAAATCATTAGGGCACTATCTATCTTCTCAAATACCCACAGCCCAGTGGGTAAAGCAGTCACATCATCTAAAACTAAAAATGGGAAGAGGAAAGAAGAATGGGGCATAAAAACAAGAAGGTTAATTTGCCTAATTAAAAATCAAGTTGAGATTCAAACCCATGACTTTCTAACTGATTAGGAGCAGAAGTGAAAATTCGTATTTTTCAGATTGCTTACAGATTCACATTTGACGCCAGCTCATACTGTGAGTTGTCTCTCATCATTTTCATAACAATTTCTGATTTACTTTTCTTCTTGCACAAAATATTATTAAATCTATCAAAAGGGAAAGCACGGAATCTCTCATGAGTGCAATCCAATATCCAGCAATCAGAGATACGTCTTTCTCAAGAAATAATGATTCAAAATGCAGATGCTGTAGTGAGATATTCACTCCTCTCAGAGGAAAACTTACATTGAGCACAGACAAGCTTTTTGTCAAAGCTGTGGAATACAGATATAGATATAAACTTGACCGGAGACAGACTGTCAGGGTTAGGCATGGGAGAGCTTGATCAGAGAAAGGCAATTAGTGCCAAAGAGAACTTACAACTGTCACTCTCTTAAAATGAGATCATAAGATACTCAGAATGGAATCATTTCCCCTAGAGCTTCTCTTTTTAACAAAGCAGTCTTTAAATGCTTGCTGGCTTTCACTTTCAAACCCTGAAATTCCTAGGTCTGAGAAAGTACTGTCTCAAGTCTCTCTTCCAGGTTTCTCCTCACCTCCTCATCCAACCTTCATCCTGGAGTGGTGCACTGAAATTGCTTTGTCCAAAGTTCTTTATTTCTGTTAGAGTTTACACTTGGATTCCAAGGTATTCAGGAAAGCGGTGAATATTGACTTGGACAGCAATGCAGCAATATAAAAAGAAAGGCATAGCCATCAAATATAATTAGATAAAAATGCAAATTGGAGTTTAAAATCAACCATGCTCAGAACCAAATAAGTTTCTGATTATGTTTGGGCTATCAAATACCAAAGCTACATCACCAGAAAGATCAAAAAAAATCTATTGAAATTATGAAGATGGTTTTTAAAAAGCTAAAACCTCAAATAAAGTTAAATAAAAGATGCATAGAAAACAACTTAAAATAAAAATTTAAAAGCTCCCCACTGGTTCTAACTCTGCACTCATTGGGAACTAGAGTTTTCTTCTCTTGCCCCTAAGGATCTGCAAGAGCTCTTCACTGCTCACCCTCCCACGTATGTCAGCCTCATCGGGGCAAACCCTTTTTCCACACCCTCCAATCAGACAACTAACTTCTCTCCACCTTCAAACCAAGTATGAACTCAGACATCACTGCTCCTGAGAACCTGGTTCTGCCCCACCAAGACAGAGTTTGTTCTCTCTCCAGGTGCTGTCTCCATACTTAGCTTCTTGGTATTTTGTGTCTGTGGCAGTCACAAGAGTGCCGTGTCATCGTTGCTTTCTTCCTGCACCCTGACAGACTTTGAGACAGAATCTATGTTTTTGTGTTCCAACTAATCCAACTCACACAGTACTCTCTGGGGATCAAAATGCCTTCATGAAGCAGATTCATTGCCTGTTAAGGTATCTTCAGACTGGTTGCTTCTGGTGTTATTTTGGGGAAGGAAAAGCAGCCTGAGAACATGTGAATTCCACAGATTCAGTCATAAAGTACATTTTGCTAAGAGAAGGTTTGCTACAGAAGTGATTACTGTCTAGCACATTCTGCAGAAGGGGTACCTCCTTAATATTTTTAAGGTTGGGTCTTAAGATTATCTTGTCATTATATTAGAAGAAGTTTGAAAATAAGTTCTTAAATAAGCTAAACCAAACACCCGAGATGACCCTCCTCACCCCCGCTTTCTTTCTGCCCCAAATGCATGTCATATCTCCAGGCTTCTTGGACTGATGTTAAAAAAACCTAACACTGCATTTGGAAATAGCATTGGGGAAACATGATTTTAAAAAAATAAATAACCTGTGCTCTGTGTGTGTGTCTGTGTGTGTGTGTGTCTGTGTGTGTGTGTGTTTATATTTGTTTTCTTTAAATAATGTCATGGTGGAAAAATCAAGGACTGAGAATCCATGATTCTTTAAATAGGTATTTGCATGACACTGGGCAAATTTTGTAACCTAGGTATGTGTTCAGACGTCTCAAATTAAAACAATAACTTTCGATACCAACCACTCACTGCCCTGGCCCACGTCCTGCTTCCACGACCTGACCAACCAATTTGGTCTAAGCAGCAGTTCTATAGGCAGAGAGTTTGTTCTATAAAGACAAACAAAAATCTGATTTTATAAGAGAGACAAAGAATAGACAATCTTTATATAGAAATTTAGAAAAAAATGGTAACTATATTGAAAGAATGGAAAATAGATAGCCATTCATTTTCTATAACAATTTATGATGAAAGAATAAATTAAAAATTTACAAGACAGTCTCCTGGTAACTAGAGACCTTACCTTCACTGAATTCAACTGTTTTTTTTAGGCAGGGAAAAAAGGTGCCTTTTCTTCCACCATCCCCTACTCTGGGATTTGTTGCCATGGAACAAGGCTACATCGAGGACAGAAGAGGATTGTGGAGGAGATTTCCAATAGAATC
The DNA here is from genome assembly GCA_963573385.1 of Cacajao melanocephalus. Taxonomy (NCBI): domain Eukaryota; kingdom Metazoa; phylum Chordata; class Mammalia; order Primates; family Pitheciidae; genus Cacajao; species Cacajao melanocephalus. The sequence goes on along the minus strand of CAUYLG010012256.1, from coordinate 12,172 downwards.
ATGCAATTTAGAGATTAATGTATTTCTGTCTTCACCACAGTCATTGTTAAGTTACAGAACAGAGAGTAAGAAAAGTGATTTCATTTTTAAATCAATTACAGGTCATATTTTAACCTGAGCAATTTTTATTGAAATGTATCACAAAGGAAAATAAAGAGTGAAGAAGATAATATGTTGAAAACATTGATTGTTTTTCTGACTATATTATTAAATATCAAAACAAAAAAATAACAGTATTTTTAAATAAGTACTGGCTTTTCAACTAGATGAAAGAATATGAAGCCATCTGAACTATCATTTTGATGCCAAAAGAGAAATATTCCTTGTGGATCTTATGATCCTTGGATGTGTGAACTCTTTAATGAGTGAGGACTCTTCTAGAGCAAGCACGTGAATTCCTTGGCCTAACAGCCCTTGATAGAAAAGATGCTTGTATCCCAGCATAAATATTCTAGGTCTATGAGAGACTATGTATCATCCATATATTCTACACATTGGCAGTGTCTTAATAGAAGCCATAAGCAGCTCCTCTTGTATACAGAGAGATGCTCTGTTGACTGATGGGATGCTAGTGAAAGGGTAAAAATGCAGTTGGACCCGCTCCCTCCAGGTTCAGCATGTTTTATGTTTGATTGGTTGTTTTCGTTGTTTTCAGACGGGGTCTCACTCTGTCACCAGGCTGGAGTGCAGCGGTGCAATCTCATCTCACTGCAACCTCCACCTCCCAGGTTCAAGAAATTCTCAAATCTCATGCCTCAGCCTTCCAAGGGGCTGGGACTACAGGCATGAGCCAGCTATTTCTTTGTGTCTTTTTAATAAAGATAGGATTTTACCATGTTGGCCAGGCTGGTTTTGAACGCCTGGCATCAAGTGATCTGCCTGCCTTTGCCTTCCTAATTGCTGGAATTACAGGCATGAGCCACCATGCCCGGACTAACAGGTGTTTTGTACACTCATGCTCAATATTACAGTTTACCTTTTGGCTAGGGTTCAGTGAAAGAAATAAAAATTAAAAAAAAAAGAAAACACTCCAGGTCTTTTTAGGCAGGACGTGATTTAATAAACGACATCAAGCCTAAAGCAGTATTTTATCGGCTTAATGTCTAGGAATAGTTTCCATGTCAATGCAGAAGTGACTCATCAGTGAGCCAGGAGTTTAGACACAATTACTGGTTCCATACTTTCTCCTCAGGAGCCAAAAAGACACTCCTGCCACTGGGGTCCCACAGCGTCCCCCTTTAGTCAGCTAAGAGGAGAATGAACACTGGATTGAGGCTGATGGCAACTTCACATGTCTGTGTTTTTTCTTGGCATCAGAAAAAAGACAAACTATGTTAACATGTGGAGTTTGTCCTATATCTGGTATCCAGGTGTCATACAAGTGTATTCAGTTCATAGAATTTTATGTCCACACCCTAGTTAAAGGTAGTTTCTGAAATGCCGTTTTTAACCTTTTAACTTCTCCAACTACAAGGAGGTTTAAATGAAGGTAGAAGCAGCCAATTCACGGTACTCAGCATACTAGTTTCTTTTCTATTCATAAAGAAATGTAAAACAACTTAACAAATGACTACAGATGATAGTGTCCCCAAGGTATTTCTTTTCATCTCGAAATGTTAGTAACCACAATGAGGAGGAAAAAAGCTATGGTGTTCCCTCAAGGCAGAATAGTAATTTGCTAGTGACATCAGAACCAAATGAGAATAGTGAGTTTCATTAAGAAAGGAAGAGATACTGGCCTATAGTTAATATGTGTAGTAATCAAATAAATCGGACTTAAAGGTTATCTCCGATTTAAATGATTCTGTCATTTATTCAATAATCCATTCATTCATTTATTCCTTAATTTATTGTTAGTCATTCACAACCATAAGAATTTATTCCCAAAGCTTAATCATGATATGAAGGGCACTTACTCTTTACTATCTTCCTCTTATGTATTGATAACAACTACTGTCATTATATACATTCTTTGAAATAATGCCTCATAACCCAACAAAGTATCTATTAATGTCCTTTATGTACAAAGGACAAACACTGAAGCTTTTAGCAGTCCATTTTTTAAATTCTACCTACATTTATTGAGTTCCTATCCTGTGTGAGGCAATGAGACAGATTCTAGAGACTCGCAGATAAAATCCACCAAGTACCTGCCGTTACAACACTAATAGTCTAGTGACAGACACAATCAAGTGAACATACAAGCAATGACAGTTTTAGGGTGTAGTAGTTTGAATGTGGAGTTGCATTCACTAAACATCATGGTGAATGGGGAGGAATATTTTCACTAGTAAAATATATCCAATTTCCACTAGCTAGAAACATCACTGAATCCTTGATTAAAGATACTGTGATTTCATTAGTCAGATCACTCTAAATAGGGCCTACAGCACTTCCCAATTAATAGATCAGCAGTAATCAGTCAGCTAATTACTCCCGTGACTACAGCTGATTTTTCCTCTAGAGAGAGAAGGTGTGGGAGGTTAAATAGCAGCACAGACTATCATGGGAGTCTGATCCCTTGGGACCAAAGACCCCATGGCAAGTGTGATCCCATTAAAGGAGAACACAGGAGGTGGGCTGAGGTGGCCAAGAAGGACAACAGGATCACAAATAAGGAAGAAAGGATAGAATCATAGAATGACCATTGGACAGTATCTTAGAGACGATGGAGTCCACCCTCTCGGTAGGAGAAAATTGAAGCCAAGAGATTTAAATACGCACACATAGCACTAACTAGACCCTTGGAAATTGTAGGATCCCCAGAAAATTGATGTTAGCTATATTTTGATCCTCATTTCAACACTCATTAACTATGTGATCCTAAGAGGGTTATTAAGTTTCCTTTGCCTCAGATTTCTTATCTATGAAAGCAGGAAAATGTAGTAAATACTCATAGTCTCTTGCAATGAGAATGATTGAATGAATATGAAGCTCTTGGAATAGTGCCTAGCAAATCTTGAGTTTAGCTTAATTTTAAATAATCATTTCAGTTATTTTTTATTATTGTTACCTCTATAATTTATACTGCTCTACCTACAGCAACTGCCGTGTGCGTTATTACTATTTTTAAGTGTAAGACATGCTCATTCATTCAATCATCATTCACCAAGTACCTCCTCTGTGCCAATCTAGAAACTATTCCCCTTAGGAATTTACTGTCTACCAGTAAGATGGAAATAAAATGCCACAATGTTACTGTAAAGATATTTACAAGGGAGGAAAAAAAAGTACAGAGATATGGGATCTAACAAGCTGGGGAGGAAAAGACAGGGGAAGTTTACTTATAAAAGTTGCATGTTCAAATTGGCAAAGATTACAGAGCTATTAAGTAGCAATGTTGGGGGAAGGCTAATTTCAGAAATTCACCACTTCTCATGACCACTATACTCAGGAGCCTCCCAATATTTGATGAACCAACTTTACTGGAATTGAAGAGTAAGCAGATAACAATAAGCACAAAGACAGGAATCAGGAATCAAGTCACCTTAATGTGCTTCTTCATTAAAATATAAATTTAAGCCCCACCAATGAAAACCTTTTTATCAACTTTATGCTGTAGCTTTCTGAGTTGTAACACAATTCAGGAAATCCAGGTTTATTTTAAATTGCATTATTAACAAATTATTTGGCAAATGTTAAAGAAGGTATAGGCAATTAAAAATCCTTAAGCTCGATGAAAATTCATTGAGACTTAAGTGAGAAAAGTAGAGAGACAGGCTTCACATCTTCTTGTCATTTATATTTATATGACATCCATCTATGTAGAAAGTACTACATGCTAGTCACCATACTAATATTCTCAAAATTGAACTTCTCAATGTTCTGATGAAGTACAAAATATTGCTCTCATGTTATCTGTTCAGAGGAGTTAGCTGTTTGTTAACATGTGCAGACAATAAATAGTGACCGAGGATTCAAATCAGGGATCAATGATGGCAAAGTTGATAACGGTTATTCCACTCCATTTAAAAGTTTTCAGCATCAAATACCTAGAACATACACTGATTAAAAAAAAAAGGAGCTACAGTAATTCTAATTTATGTTAGTAGAACAGGGAGCTAGAAGCTACACCGACTGTATTTCATATGACTTTCTGTCTTAGTCGACTCTGGAGGTCCAGTGGTTATCTCTTGTTATTTTTTTTCTTATATAGTTTTTCTTATTATTTTGCAATGTAAATGATATGGGATAAGGATGAAAGGTATTTTGATAACCAAACAGGCATTAATTTAATGTAGATTCAGCTACCAATATTAACTAGCATCTAGGATATGCAGACACTAACAATACCACCAAGTTTGCTATGCATGATTTTATTCTGACCATATAACATGTTTTCAGTGGTATTCATGGTATTGATTCTGTTGCCTACATCCAGGTTACCTAATATTCTAAGAGTCTTTCTCTCTCTCTCTTTCTCTCTCTCTCTTTAGCTCTCTGTCTCTGTCTGTCTCCCCCACTTTCTCTTCGTTTATTTTATTGTTTTAAGCAAGTTAATCTTTGAAGCACATTCCAAGCATCATCTTTAATATAAAGCCACATCAGAAGAAATCAAACCAAGAGATGAAAATGAGTCATGGTGATTCTGCTCGAGCTGCTATACTCAGCTTTGTATTCCTGGATATTTCCAAGCACTGCCTGGCCTGATGTTGCTGCCCTTTCTTTCCAGAAGGAAGACTCCAAACAGGAGTTGCCCAAATTGTTTGTCCCACCAGAGTTTGCATCTAGATTCCACCTGTGAATCCAGTAAACACTTCAGTCACTTGGAGAGCGAAGGGGAGACTGGGCGTGTTAAGAGGTAGATGTATTTGACCAGATTCTAAAGCCAACTCTGGGAAGATGTGTAAGAGCCTGATACCTTTACTGCCAATCCCTGCTACCCTTTCCCCCTACACAGACACCACTAATTCCAAATCCCAGCTGTGCTCAGTCTTAGGTATCTGCCACAGGGTCCTTCTAGAGGCCTAGTAGTATCTTAAAATCTTTGATTTTCTTTGGCCATTTTTTGAAATTCACAATAATTAAAAAAACTCTGGAACTTGAATACAGTGTGCTGCTTCTTATGCTCTTATAGCAAAATAAAACTATTGATTTCATGGTTATAGGAGCAAGAAACGTGAGAAGAATCATAGCTCCAGATTCTGCTTCTAGAATTAGACCATAAACCTCTATTTAGCCTAAATTAGATTTAATTTACTCTAAATAGAAACATTTATTGTGCATTTTATTATAAACTTGGTTTGAGAGGACCATGACACCCTCAAAAAATTACTCACCCATTATTTATATTTAAATATGTATTTTTTGAATTTATGTGTACCTTCTCATGGGGACATTAGTATCAAGGGGGCAGGCATCATTTTCAATCTGTTTGTTATATACCAAGACAGACACAACACAGAAAGCTGCATGCCAGCATTGATAGTCACTGAAAAATATTTGTCAAAAATCAAATTATTTATTAAATTATAGTATAAATTCCTTTCTACCACTAAAAATTATGTCATATTTGACATACATCCTTTGATAGTAATTATTACCTCTTTTTCATTATTTTACATTTGTAGAACTGGATGTACAATGTCTTACGTCACCAGAAAATAAAGTACAGGGCTTTTCTTCTAGTCATATTTGATTAATTTGTTCTTGGAATAGGATAGAGACTCATGCCTGACTCATCCCTGTTCTAATAGACTACACAGCTTCCTTCAGAAGAAGCCGCGGTGGAGAAGATCATCTCAAAATGACTTTAAGTGTGTGACACATTGAAAGCGGGCTCTCCAAAGCCTGTGGCATTTGTAATGAGATGAAATGGCCATTGAGAAACTTACAAATATTTTTGGGAAGTTCTGACACCAGTTTGTGTCATTAGATGATGCTTCCTACCACCACCTTGACAGCTGCATAATAAGAACAAAAGGCTCTCTGCTCAGGGACAGCTGCAGCACCGGGGCTGTAGCACCACTGGCTATCATTTGGAGTTGACAGCCTTCTTGATGGTGGGATGACTTGAAGCTGCCATGGGCATCTCATTCGGTAACGAGAGTCTTTCCATTCATGTCAGTTTCCAGCACAACCTCTGGTTAACAGATGTGTCAGTATGACCCTTAGGAGTGAAATAATTCCTGTCTATCAAATGCTGTGAATCCCTTCTCAATGGAACAAAAGGTAGGAGTCACAGAAAGGGCCAGTGTGAATAAAGCCAATCACCCAGATGGTTGCTCTAGGGCTCAATAAATAGTCACACTCTGACAATTTTCTAGCAGCATATGTGGTCGTTTGCAAAGGACTTTCACATATATTATCTTATTTATTTCTCAAAATAACCCTGTGAGATAAGACAAATAGGTACAATTATGACCATTTTATAAATAAGTCCACTGAGATGGAGAGATACTGAATGTCTTGCCCAAGGCCAAATAACTAGTCATTAATTAAGCCTGGCTTAAATGGAAGCCTTCTAGTCTTTAGGTCCATAATGATAAACACTGACTAATGATATAAATTTGTCCAAAGAAGACAGGTCAAAATCACTGAATGAGGGAGGCTTACTGAATCAAGCTTCAAATGCTAGCTGATATTATGTCTGGCTTCCCTGTCTCCTAACAATGTTTTCAATTATAAGTGTCCAAAATCCATCTAATTTCTCAATTAATTATACTCGCAACTATTCATCAAAGACAATGCACAGAGCATTCCACTTGATATTTTTACATATCATCCATTTTTACTTTACCCTTACAATAGCCCTTTGCATTGGTTTCTATTATCTACATTTACCACGAGGCAATTGGAATTCAAAAAAAAAAAAAAAAAACTCAAGTGACATCACACTGTAGGAAATGTTAGAACTATGCCTCGAATCCTTGTAATTTAACATTGAAACTCTCCTAATAAAATTAATAAAACTTAGTTGCTAGACTGTTAATAAAAGCAGAAACTTGGAGTAGAAGCATAGTGAAGCATGAACCAGTTTGCTCTAGAGCCACTACCTTAAAACTACTGCATAGAAGTCACCTATCCCCATCACAAGATCCTAAATTCTAGAGATAACATCCTTATCATTAATAAACCTCAATTTTTTCATCTGAGATATTTTCCAGATCCTACATTCCAATGTGTTCATTGATGCCAGCCAATCTGAAGACCCCTCTAAGAAACCCACTCAATAGAGGAATGTGGTTTCTTCATTTTCCTATCCCATGACTCAACCTCTCACTTCTCAACCAGTCAGCAACCCCAACTTCTCAGCAAAATTTCCTTAGAAACCCGAGTCCAAAACTTCTAAGGGGGGTAGATTTGAGGTTTCCTCTTGTGTTTTTCTTTGGCTACCATTTAATTATTAAACTCTTTATCTGCTGCAACTCCTGCTGTTTTGATGCATTGATCGGTTACCCTGCACTGAACATGAATCTGGTGGTGCTATAACAACACGATTTTCTTTATGCAAATATTCTGAAGTGTGGATATGCATACATATTTTAAGGGTCTCCATGTCCTAATTTTCAATATGTATTTTTAAATTTTTATAATAAGAAAAGATCAGTATGAGAATATTCTGAATCACTTGAATCACGTCCTAAACAAACAAATGTTGCCACATACTTCATGGGGCCAACTCAGAACAGTCTGTTTCCAGGTCTGTAGGCAAGCAAGATCACTCAGTGTGACTGATTATTCTTTACTGAGACATTTCTTAAAGAGGGAATTCATGAGTCATTGAGTAGAACTCTATCTGGTGCTCTAAATTTAGTCCATGTTAATTTGGCGTATATCAACACAAATATGTCTTGCAGGACTAGTGCAAGGTTTTGGGATAAGTACTGTGTTAAACAAGAAAGGAGTCAGATCATTTTATTTTTCTCAGGGGCCACCTTGATAGTGTGTAAGTATTAAAAGTCCATAAAATAGAATGAGAATTCAGATAAGAATGTGGAACCTATCTCTTGTTTTGTGCCATCAAAAGAATTTGACAGTCATGAAAATCAGTGACAAACTGTATTAGTCTGTTCTCATGCTGCTAAGAAAGGCATACTTGAGACTGGGTAATTTATTAACAAAAGGGGGTTTAATGAACTCACAGCTCCACATGGCTGGGGAGGCCTTACAATTATGACGGAAGGCGAAGGAGGGCCAAAGGCGTGTCTTACATGGTGTCAGGCAAGACAGTGTGTGTAGGGAAACTTCCCTTTATAAAACCATCAGATCTCCTGAGACTTATTCACTATCAAGAGAACAGCATGAGAAAAACATGCCCCATGATTCAATTACCTCCAACTGGGTCCCTCCAATGACACATGGGGATTATGGGAGCTACAATGCGGGATGAAATTTCGGTTGGGACACAGCCAAACAGTATCACACACTTTCGCCATAAAGTAAACGTACTTTTGCTGGACATAGTAAGTCAGATAAAATATACTACATACTGTATCACTCATTTTATATAACAGAAAAAGCAAACTAATCTCTGTTGACAGAAAGCAGATAGCGGGTTGTCTGATTACCGGGAGATTCAAGGAGTGGTTGCAGTGAGGGAACAGAAAGAGACACAAGAAAATTTGGGAGTGATGTCATTTTACACAAACCTGATTGTGGCTATGGCTTCGTGTGTGCATACACATAACAGAGCCTATCCAATGATACCGTTTCAATACAATTTATGTGGCTTATTTCAATACAATGTATTTAGTATTCCTCAATAACGTTGTTTAAAAAGTAAATTACTGGTAATGCTTTTTGAAGTTAGATTAGTAATTGCATATAAATAATTTAAACTTCTAGTGAATTATATTTGGATTATCAATTAAAGAAGAAAGGAAAAAACTCTATATCCCTCAGCTGGCCCCTTAATTTCCAGGTTATAATTATTGGGGCCTATGTACCAAATTTTACTGATTATTTTCTATTTCTGACACTACGTTTGTCTTAGTAACAGAGTTCGCCAGACTGAAATCTTGCTTCAGACTTTTGCAACTTAAATGTAAGGTCTTTTTTCCCCAAAAAGATATGATAGACATATATTAAGGTACATATGAAGTGTTAGTGTCTAGAATTTATACTTTATATATTGACATGTCAATGTATGTTTATATGTATATATTTTATATTCTTTGTTCATATGTATGTGTTATATTAAATATGACTTTCATTAACAAAATATGTGTTTAATGAAAAGTAGTCAAATTCTATTATGAATATTTTTCAAAAGAAATGGGTAATCCAAATCAAGACTTCAAGCCTTCAAAATTTTAAAATGATAAAGAATATCTAATTAAATACTTAACTAATAGTAAAACTGTGAAGATAACTTCAATATACAAAGCAGAAATAATATAGGAAATTATGACACATGAACTTGATGGACTTTTACATAGCCATTAAAATGATAATTATGAAGACTATAAAACAAAATGAAATGCTTATAATAAAATAGTGAATGACAAAGGCAGAATGCAAAATCTTATCTATGCTATAATTAGGTTTTCCACAACAGATATTTAAGGAGTTTGTAACTCAGTTTCAAGCATCGTCTTGCAGTTAGAGAGGTAAAGAGAGAACTGCCCATAGCTTTAAGAAGCTCAGTCTCATCATGGGAGACTGACATGAAGTAAATGAGTACAGTAACCCATAAGACCTGCTATATAATTATATAGTGCAGAAGTAGGTCAGAAAAATAAGTAACAAAGCCCATGAAGTGAGCTAGGAAAACTTCCAGTGAAAAAGATATCTGTCTGTGTATGTGCACTGGCCAGAGATCAACTACATCTGAGGTGGAAATCCCCTTGGTAATTTGAGAAACAAGAAGTCAAATAAAATGTTTTCGTAGCAGCAGCAGCCCATAGGCATAGCCCAAATGGCTCAATTCTCTCTCACCTGCTTCAATCATCTTGTCCACATCTCCTACCTGCAAATCTGTTGGTAGAGACCTCTTTCCTGCCCCTGCTTATCACAGGAATGTCATGGATTGTGTTGATATCCTTTTACGGCTTTCTGGTAACCCTAAACTGCTGGCTTCTTAAGGGTCACTTCTCTGAGACTCTGCATAGTTTATTATTTTAGTATTCCAAATTTTTTTTGCTGGCTCACTAATTCTTCTTGTTCAATGCTATCAACTTTGGCTTCTAACAATGGTGACTATCCATTCTGATGTAATTAAATATTACAGCTGGGAACATAAAAGTGGGTTCCATAGAGTATCCAGAGAAAGGGTCAGCAAACTGCTGGCCATTGGTCACCCATTGACCAAATCTGTCCTGCTGAATATTTTGGTACTACCTCTGCTGAGACATAAATATTTATGTCTCTCCAAATTCATAAAATGAAACTTAATCCTCAATATAACGGTACTTGGAGGTGGGTCAAACTATTTAGGTTTGGGGCTTTGGTAATATTTAAATACATAACAAGTATAGATATTAGAAATATTAATGGAAGTATGTGAAAGATACTAGATGAATATTCTTTGAAGAACGTTAAATGTAGCAATTTCCTTTTTCTGGTCTTAGACTATTTATCGCCACAAGGTTTATATTTTGAACATTTTTTATATCAATGTTTATTTTTTGAGGGGATTCCACTTCCTCCCTACCAGCAGTCACTCATTGAGCTACACTGGGCTTGATATTGTGTCAAGCACTGGATTCACAAGGTGGATAAGACACAGCCTTCACCATGGCGAATTCCCAGACTAATATGAAAGCGAAGTACATAGGCAATTTCCGTATAACATCTTTAAGTTGTTAGATGGAGGTAAAAGTTAATCTGAAGAAACACAAGAAGGAACATGCATCCATTTATGGAAGTTGGGGAGGGTGAAGACATTCAAGCAACTTTGCCTGTGAGAAAGGTGGCCACTGAACTGAGTCTAAAATGAAAAGTAGAACACAGCAGATAAATAAAAGAGGGAAATAAAACATCTTAGCAGACATTAAACAACTTAAAACCATAGAAGATTGTTTCAACTCCAGTCTTGTGAATTAGAAATTAACCTATATGTAATTTAATTAGGAGGTTAAGATCTTAATTAGGCCTAGACTTAGTGGAGTAATGGGAATATTTTGATGAAAACTGCCGCAGCTCTTCACAAAGCAAGGTCAAATAGAAAGTCTATTTAAATCATCCTTCAAATGCTTCCTCTACATATTCTTCATAAAGTACAACATACAGCAAATAATGATAGAATCTGCAAACATCAGAAAGTAAAATATACTCAAATGCATAATTACTTATGGACAGGTTATCTGTTCTCTGATTCTGATATATAGTCACAGAGAGGTTTTTTTCATATTAGAAATCAATAGATCTACAAATGGATAAAAAAAACACTTTTATAAATAATTAATATGTATGTTTATATCAAATCACATCAAATTGTATACTTTACATATTGTGTTTTCATTATATTTCAATGAAGCTGTTGAAGAAAAATAAAAGAAATCTACATCTCTGCATAGAGAAGTCACTGTCTACCTCATATTTTCATGATTTTCTTTTTTGGTTGTTACTGTAATAGTAAACTTGAATTGACAGTGAGATCATCTCACTCCTGATCCATGGTTCTTGTTTTCACTGGTAAGAGCATTTTCTGAAGTGATGGACAGAATCTGTGATCTATAAGTGAAGAAATTTCAACTGATGCAAGAGGTCTAAACCTGTGGAACCATTAATATGAGGACTTAAAATCTGACCAAAGTATATTCAACTGAGATTCTGCATAACAGTAATAGGCCAATGGTGGTGTAGGCACATTTATGCTATGAAGAATGGCTTTACTAAGAAAATATTTGAAGAAGTCATAATTTTAATCCAATTAGTAATCCCTGAGAGTAGCTATTGCATGTAGGTACCAGGCCAAACTCATGGGAAGCAAAAGTAAATAAAACATGATATAGTTCCAAAGGAATGACAAGTCTATTGCCAGAGGACAGCAGATTAAACTAATGACCTGGAATAACAGTCACAGTCTGGTGTAATGGCACCTTAGGACAGAGATTAAGCAATTAGGATAGGCAAGTTTAGAAGACAGTACCTTTTACACTGTTGGTGGGAGTTTAATTAATTCAACCACTGTGGAAGACAGTGTGGCAATTCCTCAAGGATCTAGAAATAGAAATTCCATTTGACCCAGCAATCCCATTACTGGGTATATACCCAAAGGATTATAAAT
>CAUYLG010012255.1:0-32208 GCA_963573385.1 Cacajao melanocephalus | reverse complement strand
CTCACTTCACCCCCTCCCCTGGCCTCTCCCCGTCCCCTTCCCTCTTCACCTCCACTCCCCTCTTCCCTCTCCCCTCACCTCTCCCCTTCTCTCCCCTCTCCCCTACTCTCCCCTGTCCTCTCCCCTCCCCCATCCCCTCCCCTTCCTCATCCCCTCTCCTCACTTACCCTTCCCCTGTCCCCTCTCCTTCTCCCCCCTCATACTTTGTTGTAGATATAAATTTCATTGATTTTTGAATATTAAGCGAAGTTTGCATTCCTGAGATAAACTACACTTGGTTGTGATGTGTTATCCTTTTTATATATTGCTGGATTTGATTTGCTTATATTTTAAGGATTTTTGCATCTCTGTTCATGAAGTATTCATCTTAAGTGCTTGTGAGAATTTACCTCCTGGGCTTAAGCGATCCTCACACCTCAGCTCCCAAGTAGCTGGGACTACAGGTATGCACTACCATGCCTGGCTAATTTTTTGGGTTTTTTTTGTAAAGATGGGTTTCACCATGTTGTCCAGGCTGGTCTCAAACTCCTGGGCTCAAGCAGTCTGTCTACCTTGGCCTTCCAAAATGCTGGGATTACAGGGATGAGCCACCATGCCCAGGCATGAATGGATTTTTGTCATTGTTGTAGGAGTTGGTTAGTATTGTGTGAGTGGGCTTGTTCTAAAAGTGAGCTTGGCCCCCGTCTTCCTCTTTCCCTGTCTCATGCTCGCTGGCCTTTCCATGTTCTGCCATGGGGTGCTACAACAAGAAGGCCCTCACTAGATGATGGCACCTTAATATGGAACTTCTTAGCTCCCAGAACTGTGAGAAATTAATTTCTTTTCTTTATAGATTACCCAACCTGTGGTATTGTGGTATAGCAACACAAAATGGACTAAGACAGAAAATTGCTACCAAGAAGCGGGGGTGTTGCTGTAACAAACCCCTGAAAATGTTGAAGCAGCTTTGGAACTGGGTAATGGGTAGAGGAGAATTTGAAGAAGCAGGCTAGAAAAAGCCTGTTGTGGTAAATGGAGCATTAAGGGCAATTCTGGTGAGAGCTCTGAAGAAGGAGAGACCTGTGTAAAAAAAATCTGAAATACCTTAGAGATTACCTAAGTGTTTATGATCAAAATATTCATAGAAATAGGGATAGTAAAGGCCATTCTGTTGAGCTCTCAGATGGAAGAGAGGAATATCTTATTGGAAACAGGAGTAAAGGTCATCTTTGTTAAGAAGTGGGAGAGAACATGACTGAATTGTGTCCTTGCCCTAGGTCTTTATGGAAGGCAGAATTTAAAAGTGATGAGCTAGGAATCTGGTGGAACAGATGTTTAAGGAAAATATTGAAGGAGCTGCATGGCTATTTGTAACTGCAAACAATAAGATGCAAGAGGAAAAAGATGACTTAAGGGTAGATTTATAATTAAAAGAGAAGCAGAAAGGAAAGATTTGGAAAATTTGCAGTCTGGCTATGTAAGGAGTGAAAAGGCATGTTTAAGAGAGCTAGCCAAGGGTGTGGCCAAGTAACTGTTTGCTAAGGAGATTAGTATGGATAGGAGGGAGCCAAATACTATGATCAAGAAAATGGGAGAGTGACTCTGAAGCCATTTCAGAGATCTTCAAGGTTATCCCTATCATCGCAGCCCCAGACCTCTAGGAAGACAGAACAATTTCAAGTCAGGGCCAGGGTGCCCTTTGGCACCTTTCATGGGCTTGATGCCTAGGGCTGCCCCTATCTCTGTTCCCTGTAGTCTGTTGCAGCACTGCCCCAGCTGTGGCTCAAGTGGGCCCAGGTATTGCTGAACCTACTGCTGTGAAAGGTACAAGCCATAAACTTCGATGGTGTACACTTGGTGATAATTCTGTCACCAAATTCAAGAACTGTGGGGCCATGGCAGCCTCCACCTACTTTTCAAAGGATGTCATGGATAGCCTGGGGGCCCAGACAGAGATGTGTAGCAGAGGCAGAGCCACCACTGAAAGTTCCCACTAGAGCAGTGCCTAGTGAAGCTGTGGGATTGAGGCAGCCCCAAGACCACAAAACTATAGGGCCACCAGCATGTAACTGCAGCCTTGGAAAGCTGCAGGTACACAACTCCAACTTGTGAGAGCTGCTGGGCGGACTGAGTCAGGAACGCTATAGAGGTAGGGCTGCCTGAGGCCTTTGTGAGCCCAACCCTTTTCCCAGTGGGCCCAGCTGTGTCCCAGTGTGCCCAGGATTTTGTACATGGCATCAAGGGAGATTCCTCTCCAGCTTTAAGACTTACTGTTGTTTTACCTTTTGGTTTTGGACTTAGTTGGGACCAGTTACTCCGGTTTTCTTACCTATTTCTCTCAACTGGAATGAGAGTGTCTGTCCTATGCCTGTGCCCTGTGTTTTGGAAGTTGATAACTAGTTTTAACAGGCTCACACTTGGAGAGAATTTACTTCAGGATGAATCATGCCTTGAGTCTCACTTGTATCTGATTTAAATGAGACTTTGGACTTTTTGAGTTGATGTTGGAATGAGTTAAGACTTTTAAGATTATTGGGATGGAATCAATGTGTTTTGCACTCTGAGAAGGACATGAATTTTGGATGTTAGGATATAATGTTAAGATTTGCATGTGTCTGCCATAGTTCATGGGTTGGAAACTTCATCCCCAATGCAACAGTGTTGGGAGGTAGGGCCTAATAAGAGGTGATTATTAGGTCATGGATCAATGTTATTATCTTGGGAGTGGGTTTCTTATAGACGTGAGTTCTGTCCTGTCTTGCTCTCTCCTCTCTTGTGCTCTCTTACCCTTCTGTCTTCTGCCATGGTATGATGCAGCAAGAAGGTCCTCACCAGATGCTGGCACCTTGATGTTGGACTTCTCAGCCCTCAGAACTGTGAGAAATTATATGTAATATATTTGTAAAGTATTCTGTCTGTGGTAATCTGTTAGAGCAATATAAAACAAACAGACCCTTCAGCTATAGAATAAAATGTTTGCAAGATTTAGCAAACAAACATTTACTTGGTTTTAGAGAATTTGAGGTACAATTTCTTTTTTTTTTAAGACAGAATCTCTCTCTGTCCCCCAGGCTGGAGTGTAGTGGTGCAATCTTGGCTCACTGCAACCTCTGCCTCCTGGGTTCAAGCAATTCTCCTGCCTCAACCTCCCGAGTAGCTGGGATCACAGGTGTGTGCCATCATGCCCAGCTAATTTTTGTATTTTTAGTAGAGACAGGGTTTCACCATGTTGGCCAGGCTGGTCTAGAACTCCTCACCTCATGATCCGCCTGCCTCGGCCTTCCAAAACTCTGGGATTACAGGCATGAGCTACCACATCTGGCCCATTTCTTAATCTACATAAAATTTAAAACTCAAATATGTTTTAATAGGTTAGGGATTACACCAGTCATAACGATGCCATAGTTTCCTAACACCGTGAGAGAATGAGCCATTTTAACAAATAGGATTTTCTGAGCAATTGAAAATTTATACCTTTTATGCGTGAGCCACGTGACTCCTTTTTGTATTTTTAGTAGAGACAGGGTTTCACCATGTTGGCCAGGTGGGTCTTGAACTCCTGACCTCAAGTGATCTGCACACCTCAGCCTCCCAGAGTGCTGAGATTATAGGCATGAACCACTGCACCTGGCTGGGCATCTCTATTGAGCATCTCCTATGTAGCATATTTGCCAGTTGACTGGGATACAGGAGTGAAAGATATGATCCTTGCTTTTAGGGATTCTACCTAAGTGGACATGTCTCTGGATAAGTTCAGTACTGTAAAATAATTGCCAAGGGAGGTACTAGTCATATGAACTGCAGTTGAAATGTTTAGGATGAAATGACCAATGATAAGACAGTGAAGAAAGGATTAGAATGGTTTCTCCAGAGGTGACAGCTGAAATAAGCCTTGAAAGAAGAGCAAGACTTTGTCATCCAAATGAGGGAGAGTACATTCTAGACAGCACTAATATATATCATGAGTGATAATATGAAGGAGTTAAAATAGTGGTGTTTTATAGAAACTGAGTGATTTTGTGAATCATACAAGAGAGAAGATAGGAGATGAGGCAGAAAAGGTATATTAGGACCAAGTCCTGAAGGACTTCAGTGTCATGCTGCTTTTCCTTTAGGATCAGGTGGTGAGGAGTTTGATACTATTTTAAGTAATAGAATCACATGGTTAAATCTTTGTTTTTAGAATAGCAGTCATGGTGATAATGTGGAAGACATTGGCTTTGTGCCTAAAGGCAAGGGGACTTGGTAGAGTGATATAATAAAAAGGACTATTAGAGGTAAATTCTTTGCGTGTAGCCACATCATCTGCCTAGAGGGAGATAGACTTGGGTGTTATCAGCCCATGTAGTGAAGACTACAGGAAATACACTCCTAGGGAAGTTTGTATATCGCTAGAAAAGTAGAAGCTGGGGAAGAACTGTGGGGATGACCAATATTTGAACAGCTGGCAGGGAAAAAAGAAGGCAGACTTAAAAGACCATCCATAGAAGAAGGAGGACCAAGAGAGATTAGATTTGTGAAGTACAAAGCAAGGGAGAGTTTTTGAGAAGAGAGTTGTGAATAGCCCTCAAATGCCACATTATAAGAGTTGAAAGTAGTCCTTGGGCCGGGCGTGGTGGCTCACGCCTGTAATCCTAGCACTTTGGGAGGCTGAGGTGGGTGGATCACCTGAGGTCAGGAGTTCAAAACCAACCTGGCCAACATGGTGAAACCCCATCTTTAAAAAAAAAAGTAAAAGAAAGTAGTCCTTGGACTTGTCAGGTAGGGGTCTGTCTCATTGGTGGCTTCAGGGCTGGCTATTCAGTAGAGTGGTGGATGTGGAAGCTCATTGGCAGTGAGTTAAGAAGGCAGTAAGTTAGGGAGTGTAACACCTCTGTGCATGCATTACTATAAGTGGATACAGAGGGTAATTAAGGTAGGTGTTTGTATACTTCAGTGATGATCATTTGTTTTTCCCCCGGTTTTAATTGTTGCTATTCCCAAGGAGCCTGTGGTGGTTCTGCCCTTGTATATGGGGGGAAATGTGGCATGAGAAAAGCAATACAGGTCAGGCACTCTCTGTCCAGATTAATTTCTCAGTAGACTTATGTGTAAATTGAAATCTTACTGAGTTGAATAAATTTGTGCAAATGGGACATTGGTAAGGAAAAAATTATTCAGTGATACTTGTTAAAGCATGGTAAGGAAGATTTATTCAGGACCATTGAGATAGGTATAGAAACCACTGTAGTGGGGAGTCAGAGAGTGAGGGGAAGGAGTTATGAGGTGAGAGTAGAGAAAGACTGGGCTCACTCTGAATACAGCATGGGCAAGTAGGAATCTATAGCCAAAGACCAGTGTGAGGTGGAAAATTACTAAGAGGAAGCATAAGGGGTAAGGGGGATTCTGGCTAAACCGACTTAACAGGATTCTTGGTGAAGTCCGGCTAAGGTGTTCAGACATAACCTGAGGGATGGTAGATGATGAAGAACCTGATCATACATCCAGGATGATCAGATGTCGAGGTTGAGGGGGTTTTGGCTAAACTGACTTAGCAAGGTTCTTTTACTAAAACTGGATTTTACAAGGAAGTACACAGATGAGCCTAGAAGAAAGTTCATATCCTGAGTAAAGTTTGGCCAAGCAAGGAATCTTTGGTCAACATGAGTCACATTGTTTAAAATATATGGAAATGTTAAAACTCTGTAACTCAGCACAAATTAGAAATTTAGTAGCTATAGATTGTATTCCCATAGATTTTTTGATATTCTGAGTTCTTTTTTTCTTTATCATCAAACCCAAAATGTCATGTTCTGAGTTCTTAAAGCCAGAAACTTATGTTTGCATTTCTGTTGATAGCAAAAATTAATTATATGAAAAATTTGTGTGTTTATGTTTGTAAACGTGTATATGGATAACTCAGTATACATTCAGCTCTTACTATGCCCAAGGCATATGAATGAGAGGCTAAGGACTGCTTAATATGGGGATGAATGTTTGTTACTTTACATTTGGCCAAGATCATAGATCTTATAACAAGAGGATTAAATGTTTTAGTATTGATCCTGATGAACACCTGACTTTCTTTTTGTTTTCTTTCTTTTTTTTTGAGACGGAGTCTTGCCTCTGTTGTCCAGGCTTAGAATGCAATGGCACGATCTCGGCTCACTCTAACCTCTGCCTTCCGGGTTCAGGCAATTCTCCTGCTTTAGCCTCTTGAGTAGCTGGGATTACAGGCACGCGCCACCACGCCTGGTTAATTTTTATATTTTTAGTAGAGACAGGGTTTCACCATGTTGGTCAGGCTGGTCTTGAACTCCTGACCTCGTGATCTGCTCACTTTGGCCTCCCAAAGTGCTGGGATTATAGGTGTGAGCCACTGCGCCTGGTCCAAACACCTGAATTTTAAAGAAGAGTTATAAGAGCTTATAAACCAAGGTTAAGAAAATAAAAAGGTGGACATTGTGATAAAATAATCTTTTTGCAGTAGATATATATCTTGTGAATTATTCTTCTACCTAATTTTATGTTATTTTAATCACTTTCTATTTGTATAACTTTATAATAGTTTTCTAGTTTTGCATTCTTGTTTTTTATAGTAGGAGCTAAATATGTGAGTTTGTTAAAATGTACTTTCAACATTAAATAAAAATGAAACCATCAAGCAATTATTAAACATGTAAGACTAATCCTCTTGAATTTATACCATATAAAATGAGGTCATGTATGTGGAAATATTTTATAAACTAGGTAGCTAGAAATTAAGTCATTAATTTTAAGTAGAAGAGAAGTATTAAATATTCCTTGTATTTAATACTGTATGTTTTAAAGAAAAACATAATTAAATTGCTTTGGAGCAAAGGGGTCACATAAAATATTTAAATATTTTCAATTTTAGAAAACAATTTCCATGAATATAAAGATAATAAGGATATACTGAAATATATATATATATATTTTTGTGTGTGGGGGAGGGGGTGGGGGGCGGAGGAGTGCAATGGCACGATCTTGGCTCACTGCAACCTCTGCCTCCTGGGTTCAGTCGATTCTCCTGCCTTAGCCTCCCTAGTAGAGGGACTTACAGGTGTATGCCACCACGACCAGCTAATTTTTGTATTTTTAGTAGATACGGGGTTTCATTATGTTGGTCTGGCTAGTCTCGAACTGCTGACCTCATGATCCTCCCACCTCGGCCTTCCAAAGTGCTGGTATTACAGGTGTGAGCCACCACACCTGGCCCTGAAATATACATATTTTAGATACATTTTCTGAGTTCTAGGATGGAAAAGCTTATTTTGGACAGGGGGATGAGGGAAGAGGAATGACTTTTTATGAGTTTCAGCCCAGTATAAATACAGCAGCAGCAGTCTTACTTTTACAAAATTGGCTGGATGCGTTGGCTCACGCTTGTAATCCCTAGAACTTTGGGAGGCTGAGGCAGGCAGATATCTCACTTGAGATCAGGAGTTTGAGACCAGCCTGGCCAACATGGCACAACCCCATCTCTACTAAAAATACAAAAATAATTAGCCAGGCATTGTGGTGCATGCCTGTAATCCCAGCTACTTGGGAGGCTGAGGCAGGAGAATCACTTGAACCCAGGAGGCAGAGGTTACAGTGAGTCAAGACTGCACCACTGCATGCACTCCAGCCTGGGCAACAGAATAAGACTCTGTCTCAGAAAGGAAAAAAAAAATCATTTAATTTAGTATATGTAGTATCTCTGAACCTTAGTATTCTTTACTTGCACAATGTTTTCTATTGTAAAGCAGGTATGTCAAAACCCAGAATCTGCACTGTCACTTCCTTATTGTAAATCCGGCTCTGCTACTAAGATAACATCCCTGAAACTGTACATTTCTCGGGGTCTCGAAAAACAGTTTGAGAAGGGGGAAAAAAAGTTAAGGTATGAATAATTTTCTGAGTTATGACTGTTCTTTTAAAGTTCATTTCAATAAACTATCAAATGAATTTCTATTTTATCAGAAAATTCAAAACTTAAGTTTTTTTTTGCACAGCATCTAAATTGGCTCAGATTAAGTATTTAAAAATTGTAATTTTAATGAATAGTAGAGATATCTTATATTGAGCAAATTTACATCTGTTACTAAACTTCAGAGTTGAAACTGATTCATTAATTTCAATAGATCTCTATTAATGATCTCAAATTTTGCTTGATATTTTAGATTAAAGTCCTTAACAGCTAAATCAAAAAAAAATTAAAATGTAAGAAGTATACCAGGACATTTTAGTGGTCTTTTTATCGTGTTCAAAGGGAGTTGTTTAAACTTGAGTTACAGCTTTAATTGCATGTCAGTTATTTGCAAGTATCTTATTTAAAAAGAAGTGAAATGAGCTAACTAGTGACATTTATCTTTAGCAATAGAGCACTTTGATTGGAAGAACAAAATTTTGTAATAATTATGTTAAGTAAATATTTAGATGCAGTCTTCTTAGTGATATTTTTATATAAAACACGTTTATTTTGATGGTATTGATTTTACTATTTATACTTTTTATATATATATTGATTAAAATAAGAGCAATGGTCTGTCTTCTTCTCCATGTAAACTTATAAGTAAATTAGCTGAAACAGTAATTGTTAGAAATTGTCCTTACCTAAAAAGGAAAAACGTTAAAAAACTACAATAGTGACAAATGTGACAGCATATAATTAATGTGTTGTCACATTTGCCTGAATTCTTTAAAGTAGGCGGACTGTCTTATTTGCTTCTGTGTTTATTGTTGTTAGTTTAATTAATATTGAATAGCTTTAACAGTTAGGTTTTATATTTTCTCCTTAGATCTCCTTGGTATTGGTTGTCTATTCTGTTTCACTTAAATTATATCTTCATCTATAGGGGATTTTATATTCTACATTGTGTGTTCCTTTAAATTGACCATGGTGAATTCTAAGTGTATAGGTATTTGTACCATTTAAGTAGTTAATGCTTTAGAAATTTATAGACTCATTTATATTTTTTTATAATATTGACAGTGTAAAACATATGGGAAATTTATTAATATATTTAAACATTTGACAACACAAGCAAGTTATGTAGGTTTTTAAATTTTTTAAAAGACATTTTAAAAGTCTGGGCTACATTACATTGCCCAGGCTGAACTCAAACTCTTGGATTTGGCCAGGTGCAGTGGCTTACACCTGTAGTTCCAGCTCTATGGAGGGCCAAGAGGGGTGGATTGCTTGAGCTCAGGAGTTTGAGTTCAGCCTCGGCAACATGGCAAAACCCCATCTCTACCAAAAAATTGCAAAAATTAGCCGAGTGTTGTGGCGCACACCTGTGGTCCCAGCAACTTGGGAGGCTGAGGTGGGAGGATCACTTAAGTCCAGGAGGCAGAGGTTGCAGTGAGCCAAGATCAGGCTACTGCACTCTGGCCTGGGTAATAAATGAGACCCTGTCTCAAGAAAAAAAAAACCTCTTAGGCTCAAGTGATCCTTCCACATCAGCCTCCAAGTAGTAGTTTGCCTATCCTCCTATAGGCAAACACCGCTATATCCTGTAGGCTTCTTATGTTCTTCCAATCAGTGCAGTATTTTGATGTTAATTCTTTTCTTCCCTGATACTCTAGTTTTAGGTCTAAGATATCACTGACTTTTTTTATTCATTAACGTTTCATTTCTAGATATGAATTTCTAAAACATGTACAATATTTTATAGATTTCAAAGTGCTATTGATTCAGTTAGCTAGTGTTATTGAGTACTTCCTGTGACTTGAGGTCAATTATATAATTGATAAAAAAAAGTTTCTGTCCCCATGGAGCTGACATTCTAGTGTTCAATATGCCACCATCCATCTTTTGTCATTATCTCAGCCTATTTAGAACAAATGAGAGTGCTTCTGAAATAATGACAGCAAATCCAGCATAATTAATTTGTCTTATAAATTTACTGTGCAAAAGCAATACTTTTATACAATTCCAAAGTATTCTGGTTAAATTTTAGTTTTGTCCTCAATTACTAGCATTTGGTGAAATATACCCATATCTCCTTCCGTTTTATAAATTTAGATCATATACTTACCTTCTTAACTTTGTTCCTTTCTGACAGGTAAACCTTTGCTTAATTATTTTTTAAAGCTGGTGTGGTGGCTCATGCCTATAATCGCAGTAGTTTGGGAGGCTGAGGTGGGAGGATGATTTGAGCCCAGAAGTTCAAGATCAGCTTGGGCAAGAAAGTGAGATCCTGTCTTTCTGTTAAAAAAAAAAAAAATTAGATGTGCTCATGTGATGGTGTGTTCCTGTAGTCCCAGCTACTCAGGACTCTGAGATGGGAGGATCACTTGAACCCAAGAGGTTGAGGCTGTCGTGAGATGTGTTGGATGTACTGTACTCCAGCCTGGGTGACACAGCGAGAGAGACCCTTTCTCAAAAATAACAAATTGTTTTTTAAAGTCATCAGGAAACTTTTTAGATGAGTCATTTGGTGATTTAGTTTTGGTGGCTATTCTTTTTATTTTCTCCCTATTCTGAAACTCACTTTTCTAACTTCTTAGTATGCGTTTCAATAGAACTTTTCAAAATTCTGTAACTCTCCTGGTTCTTAATTTTCTGACAGTTTTGACATTTCCATCTTTGTCTCCATTGTCTGTAGTTACCACAAAGACTTTGTCTTTCTCCTTTGGCTTTTACAGTCCTGATGCGCTCTCAAAATTCACATATTTAAAATCTTAAATTACCACTTAGAAGCACTTTATTTCAAAATTTATGTTTTCTTAATGAATTTCTCAACCATTTTAGTTCATTTTTACTTTTTAAGTGTACACTGTAGTGGTCTTTAGTATATTCAAAAATTGTGCGTCTGTTACTCTGCCTAATTCCAGAACATTTTCATCACCCCAAAAGAAACCTCGTGTTCATTAGCAGTCACTCCCTATTTTCTCCGCCCTCCAGACACTGGCAACCACTAATCTGCCTCTATAGATTTGCTATCTAGACATTTTGTATAGATGGAATGATACAACATGTGGTTTTTTTTTTCTGGCTTCTTTCATTTAGCATTTTCAAGGTTCCTCTAAGTTGCAATTTTTGTTTTGTTTTGTTTTGTTTTTGAAACGGAGTCTCGCTCTGTCACCGAGGCTGGAGTGCTGTGGCCTGATAGCTCACTACAACCTCTGCCTCCTGAGTTCAAGTGATTCTCCTGCCTCAGCCTCTCTAATAGCTGAGACTACAGGCATGTGCCACCACACCCAGCTATAAGTTGCAGTTTATATAGGTACTGCATTGCTGGATAAAATTCCATTGTAGAAATAGCTACCACATTTTATTTATCCATTAATCAGCTGATGGACATTTGAGTTTCTATTTTCTACTTTCGGCTGTTATGAATAATGTCACTGTGAAAGTTTGTGTACAAGCTTTTGTGTGAATTTATGTTCAGTTCTCTTGGGTATATACCTTAGAATGGAATTGTTAGGTCATATGGTAACTCCATTTTTAACATTTTGAGGAACTGCCAAAATGTTTTCCAAAGTGCGCATACCATTCCTACCAGGAATTTCTCCACTTCCTGGTCAGTACTTCTTAATGTCAGTGTTTTTTGTAGCCATCAAATGGGTATGAAATGGTATCTAGTGATTTTGATTTGTATTTCCTTAACGACTAATAATCTGATAATCTAGTGACTAATAATTGAGCATCATTTCGTCTCCTTATTTGATGTTTGTATGTGTATTTCTTGGAGAAATATTGGTTTATATCCACTTGAAAACTTGAGTTATCTTTTTATTGTTGCTACCTGGGTGTGAATTGTGGCTTTGCCACTTCCTGGCTGATTTTGGACAAGTCACTTGTTCTCTCTGGACTTTCATTTCCTCCCTCACAGGATTGTTGCAAAGATTAGCTAGGATATAGCTGTAAAGCACTTACAATATCCGTGGATATGTATAACTTAGAATATCTGCAAAGCACTTAGAACGGTTTGGCAGTAGTAATCACCATATAAGTATTAGATATTATTATACCCTTTAAGTCACAGTAATGCCATTTCTAGAGACCTAATCTAAGAACATTATCAGAGATGTTACGTAAAGATGTGTGTATAACAGTTTCATCACAGAAGCTAATTGTAAAAAAATTAACCACATATAGTCAATAGACACATGATTAAGTAAATTAATGAAATTTATGAAATATCATACAGTCATTAAGTCACATTGTCAAAAATACTTAATGCCATGGGAAAATATAAATGAACTATTATAAGTACCCTGAGTTAATATTAGTGAAAATGTCAAAAATACAACTATATGTAGAGTATGTCTCTAAAATTTTTTAAAAATTCAAGGCAAGGGCTGGATGCAGTGACTCATGCCTGTAATCTCAACACTTTGGGAGACTGAGGTGAGAGGATCACTTGAGGCCAGGAGTTTTAGACCAGCTTGGGCAACGTAGTAGGACCCCATCTCTGTAATTTTTTTTTTAATTAGCCAAACATGGTGTCATGTGCCTATAGTCCCAGCTACTTGGGAGGCTGAGGCAGAAGGATTACCTGAGCCCAGGGGTTAGCGGTTACAGTGAGCTATGATTGTGCCACTGCCCTCCAGCCTGGGTGTCAGAGCGAGATCCTGTATCTTTAAAAAATAAAATAAAATAAAAGCCAGACATGGTGGCTCAGGTCTGTTATCCCAGCATT
Organism: Cacajao melanocephalus; assembly: GCA_963573385.1. NCBI lineage: Eukaryota > Metazoa > Chordata > Mammalia > Primates > Pitheciidae > Cacajao > Cacajao melanocephalus. Next base: position 19,597 of record CAUYLG010012255.1, on the reverse strand, counting down.
TTGGGAGCCCAAGGTGGGCGGATCACCTGAGGTCGGGAGTTTGAGACCAGCCTGACCAACGCGGACAAACCCTGTTTCTGCTAAAAATACAAAATTAGCCAGATGTGGTGGTACACACCTGTAATCCTAGCTACTCAGGAGGCTGAGGCAGGAGAATTGCTTGAACTTGGGAGGTGGAGGTTGTGGTGAGCTGAGATCGCATCATTGCACTCCAGCTTGGGCAATAAGAGTGAAACTCCATCCTAAAAAAATATATATATATATACACATTAGGAGAGTGGAATGTTAGAAAAACAAAATAAATTATTTTTGAAAAAGGTTAAATGTGGTGAAAAGCCTCATAATGTGAATAGGAAACCTGAGTTTAGTACCAGTTATGTTATTAAATAGTTATAAACGTTGAATGAATTTTATTTCTTCCTTGAGGAGCACAGTTTTGCTTATCTGCAAAATGATGAATTGGACTAAAATAAAGACAGTATGAGAGAGTGGTAAAGATCAGGGAAGTCAGGAGTAAGGAATTAGGGATGACAGCTATGGAGGTCACTGCATGGGTTCTTATCCTCTTATTACCTTGGTGACTTTTGGCAAGAAATTTAGTTTCTTAGTGCCTTAGGGTTTTTTTTGTTTATCAAGTACAGATAATAATAATACCTCATGCAGCTGTGAGAATTAAATGAGTTAATATATGTAAAGGCCTTCATACATGGCATGGCACACAGTGAGGACTAAATAAATGTTAACTAATTTTATTGGTATGTAGGATGCTAAGATACTTTTTTTTTTTTTTTTTTGAGATAGAGTCTCGTCAGGCTGGATTGCAGTGGTGCAATCTCGGCTCACTGCAACATCTGCCTCCCAGGTTCAAGCAATTCTCCTGCCTCAGCCTCCCAAGCAGATGGGACTGCAGGCGCGCACCACCACGTCCAGCTAGTTTTTGTATTTTTAGTAGAGACAGTTTCACCATGTTGGCCAGGATGGTCTCAGTCTCTTGACCTCGTGATCCTCCTACCTCTGCCTCCCAAAGTGCTGGGATTACAGGTGTGAGCCACTGTGCCTGGCCTATATGTCAGATCCTTTCTAAGCAGTCATTTATTACCAAGAATATTTTTAGTCAAGTGGGTGGTTTCTTAAATTTGTCTGTCATTTGAAAGTTTAACTAATTTTTTATTTAGATATTTTCAGGATTGCTGAAGCTATTTGTGAAGTAGAATATTTTGGACTTTGGACTTGGCTTTGTCTTGTTCTTATACAGGCAGCTTCTTTGAGGCCCTAAGTTACCCCATTGATGAGGGTATTTTGTAGACCTTTTTAGCACTAAAAGTCTCATACTTGATTTTCTAGAGTGTTTTCTAACTCTCTTTGTTTTGAAGCTAATGTTGTATGCAGCTTAATCTAAGTTGCAAGGGTTGCTAGGTTGTAGCTATTTTTCTTCAACTGATGTTTTAATTTTAAAATTAGGAAATGGCATAAAACTAAGAGAATATATGTTATAGCTCAGTTGACTAGCCCATTCTAGGAAAAGCTAACATTATAGCATAAACTAAGCAAAAAGTTGGTAAAGCATGACCTCTAGTTTAACTCAATTGATGTAGAGATGTTATTTAACTTAATCCCAGAAAAAGAAATGTAGCTAAATGCTGTTAAGAGATAAATCTGAAAATCACTTTCAGAGTCAGCAACCATATTGAAATTCACTTTTGGAACTCTGAACAAAGACTGTAGAAATGTTACTTTTATAATATTATTTTATTTCACTGGCTATATGAGATAATTAAGTCTTCAGTGAGTCAGTTGTTGTATTGCTTGGAAATGTTGTCGGTGAGCAAGTCACTCTAGAGTACCTCACTCAGTTTATAGTTGCAGTCATAATAAAAATGACTATATTATTTCCTTATAGGGGTAAGAATGGAAATTATATTTTAATATATTTATTCTTAGATCTTTAGAAACTCTCCCCATCTCTGCATGGTGTAGCTGTAGAAGCAGCCCAATGCGGGAGTCCAGTCATCATTTCTGTGTTAGAGCGTAAGTTAGAGTAACATTGCCAGGAAGCAAAAGATAGGAGTTTGCCACAGTTAAGGGATACAATAACAGATGTTAAGGGATACTTATAACAGATGTTAAAGGATATTCTCTGCTAATTGTAATAACTTTTGTTCATTAAATATACCTTACTAATTCATTACAGGTGAGAGGTAGTGTGTCTTCTGGCTTGACAGTTAGGTAAAGCCAGCCCAAGACAGCTTTGTGACCTACTGATGAAGAAAAGGCTCTTGCCTTAGGGACTGGATTTTATTTTAGGATGTTGTTTGCATAGTATAGATGTCAAAGAATTCCTACCCTACATGTTGCAGAGATTTAACTCAATGCCTCCAGATTCCTCATGTGTACTTTTTGTATCTTCTGCTAACTTGGGTCCTGTTAATTATTTAGTATTTTTATTTCTCTCCACGTTTTTCTTTCTGAATGTAAGAATTGATGAGCTTTTCCTTTAAACATTTTGAGCTTTTTGTGTTTGCTGGGATTTTTTCAGTTAAAAATTTCATTTTTTGATTATATAAGAGGCTGATAACATGTTTGCTTCTGTGAAGGAAAATTAGGAAGCTCTGGAACATCAGGACGATGTATTTTTATTGTGCCACTGGACCTTTGAAACCCATTAAATTTTTTCTCTAACTTATAAAACTTAATTTTATGCCATAGTACAAACATATTTATGAGCTTTTTGGTTTGCTTGTTTTATGAGTTTTAGTTCTCTTAACAAAGTTAAGAATACAAAGTTTCTTAAAGTTGACCGTGAATGTTCCATTGAGGCATAATAATAAATTTACAGTGTCCCTTAAAATGATCTGATTCTGCCAGGCGCGGTGGTTCACGCCTGTAATCCCAGCACTTTTGGAGGCTAAGGCAGGTGGATCATGAGGTCAGGAGATCGAAACTATCCTGGCCAACATGGTGAAGCCTCGTCTCTACTAAAAACACCAAAAATGAATTAGCTGGGCATGGTGGTGCGTGCCTGTAATCCCAGCTACTGGGGTGGCTGAGGCAGGAGAATTGCTTGAACTAGGGAGTTGGAGGTTGCAGTGAGCCGAGATTGCGCCATTGCACTCCAGCCTGGCAACAGAGCTAAACTAAATCTGATTCTACTCTGGAGGCTAAAGCAGGGGGATTGCATGAGCCTAGTGATTTGAGATTACAGTGAACTATGCTTGTGCCACTGCAGTCCAGCCTGGGCAACAGAGCAAGACCCTGTCTTAAAAAAAAAACAAAAATACACTTAAACTGGATCCACTGATTTACATTATAAACTTCAAAATGCAATAAATGTAATGAATGCCCTAATTCTTCCAAAGTTAGTTTGGGATCAGTTGTGTCAACATCAGTTTCCTTTCATTCTTTTCATTTCTTTTTTTTTTTTTGAGATGGAGTCTTGCTCTGTCACCCAGGCTGGAGTGCAGTGGCATCATGTAGTCGTCTCACTGCAACCTCTGTCTCTTGGCTCAAGTGATTTTCCTGCCTTGGCTTCCTGAGTAGCTGGAGTTACAGGCATGCACCACCACACCCGGTTAATTTTTGTATTTTCAGTAGAGACGGTTTCACCGTGTTGGCCACATTGGTCTCAAACTCCTGGCCTCAGGTGATCTACCTACCTGGGCCTCCCAAAGTGCTGGGATTACAGGTGTGAGCCACCACACCCGGCTATCCTTTCATTCTTTAACACTGGCAAGATTGCTATTTATCATTTTATCTTTGAGAAGCATAATAGAGTCAGTCCTCTGGCTTCTTGAATTTCTTCTTGTGTATAACTGACTCCAGGATCACTTACACTGTGCCTTGATAATGGCAGCTTCATCAGTCTGCAGCTTCATCTGTATGATCCCCTTTCCATATATATAATAGGCAAACTTTGGTGTCTCATGGACACATAGAATATCCATCTTATCCTTCCTTAGTCGAGGTACAAAATTGCCTCTCTTGTAGTAATTAGTGCTAGGTGCTGCTATCTCAGCAGATGCTCTCATTCCATAGCAATTTTATTCTCACAGATGAAAATATGAGGTAATTTCCACAAAGCCTCTATATTGTAGGCCTTAAATATAAAGTCATTCAGACCACATCTTTTCTGTTATACTCACAGGCCAAGCCAATACCAGCTCCCAGGAGACCTGAGCTCTGACAGTGCCGTGGCTCCTGTAGAAGTTCTTGGCGTACATATGCATTAATCCTACTTTTCCTTTAGCACAACCTCCTCTTTGTCCTGTAAGCTCTGCAAGAATTTCTGGGACAGAAAGTTCATGAGTAAAGCTAAAGCCATGAGCCTAATAGGCCATGATGAGATGATCTGTGGGATTTATCCTGGCTTCAAGTCATTCCCCTCCTCCTTATCCGAACAATCTTCTTGACATCAGAAAAATGACAGAAATATGGATAATTTTCTGTTTATACAGCTGATTTGCTGTATAAACAGATCCATTTTTAATTAAATTTGGTGAGCAGTCTGCATCATCCTGCAATATTTGAGTCCATCTTCCCTGGAGCACTGTTCTGATAGGAGAGCCCTCTTCTAACCAATGAGGTCACATTTCTTAATTTCAAGTTTGCATCATTTGCAAAATTACAGAATGCTATCAGCACTCTGCTAGCTGGCTTCTGGGTAAGCCCACCACACAGGGTGAAAGGGAGGTGGGTGTCTTCCTCTCCAGTGCAGGCAGTAGTGACCAGGATGTTATCATACTCTGCACCATGCTGCAGGCCCATTGACAGTTTTTAAGGAAACATAATATTCATGGATGAGCTGTAATCATCTTACCCATTCTTCCATTGTTGAGTATTTATCGTTTTTCCTTTTTTTTTTCAAATAAGTCGTGCTTTGCTCAGTATCTTAATACCCTGATCTTTATTCATTTATAAAATTATTTCTTTAGGGTAGATTCTCAGAAGTGGATGAAAGGGCACATTTTTAATGTTCCCTTGCCAAACCACTTTCCAGACAGGTTGTGCCAATTTGCATTCTCATAATGATCAACTTGTGAAAAGTTTCTTTTATGGTACTTTTGGAAGCACTGAATATTTATTATTTAAAATACTTTTTGCTGCATTTAACAGTGACAAATCTAATCCCTTTAATTTCAAGGTTATTTAAAATATGTGTGTATGTATTTATATTTTGTTATTTTTATCCTTCCTGTGTTCATTGGCTTCTTAAAAACAGCTTGTGATAAAATTTACATTTCATAAAATTCACCTATTATAAATTTAAGTCACTTGATTGAAGTCAGTGTTTTTTTGGTAATTCTATACAGTTATGCAACCATCACTATAATTCAATTGTAAAAGAGTTGCATCAGTTCAAAAAACATTTCCCTATGCCATTTACAGTTAATTCCATATCCCAACCCCAGCCTTAGGCAACTACTAATCTGCTTTGTGTTTTTTCTTTGAGGTGGAGTTTTGTTCTTTCTGCCCAGGCTAGAGTGCAATGGCGAGATCTTGGCTCACTACAACCTCTGCCTCCTGGGTTCAAGTGATTCTCCTGCATCAGCCTCCCAAGTAGCTGGGATTACAGGAGTATACCACCAAGCCCAGCTATTTTTTAAAAAAATATTTTTAACAGAGACAGGGTTTCACCAGGCTGGTGAGGCCAGGCTGGTCTAGCAGTCCTGATCTCAAGTGATCCACCTGCCTTGGCCTCCCAAAGTGCTAGGACTGCAGGCTTGAGCCACCACGGCCAGCCTGCTCTTTGTCTGTAATAGATTTGCATGTTTTAGAAATTGCAAACAAATAATGTCATATAAGTGTAGTTTTTGTGTCTGGCTGGTTTCTTTCACTTAGCATTATATTTTTGAGGTTCATACATGTAATAGAATCTATCAGTAGTTAATTCATTTTTATTGTGGCTATACTCTATTTTGCTTATACAGTGTTTGATAGACATTCAGATTGCTTCCAATTTTTGATTATTATGAGCAGTGCTGGCAGGAACATTTGTGTACAGTTCTTTTTGTCTTTCATTTCTCTTGGGTAGATACCTAGGAGTAGAATTGTCTGGAGTCCATTTAATTTTATGTAATTACTTAGCCACAAAAAAAGTTTCTTTAAAAAATGAATGATAGCATTATACTTGAGAAGAAATACATAATTAAATGGTATAAGAGAGTTAAAGTGCAGTGATTGGAGTCGGTAAATAAAAAGTTCTAAGGCATTCAACATGACTGTAATAATGAAATCTACTTCAGAATTTGTTGGTAGATGAGCAACTACTACAGTCTGGAACCAAATGAAGGCAAGTAAAAACAGTGAACATCTAAATAAACATTGAAAACTTTGATTCCATGAAAAATGACAAAAATAGAAATTGAACATGCTTGCATATATTAGGACAGAAAAATGAATATATAAGATATATAAAATTCCTTTTCCAGTATTAAAGGCCATCAAGATTATTAAAGATAAATAGGCCAAGGAATTAAGTAGTCAATTTATTCAAGATGAATGCATATACTCTAGTGAATAAACATTCATTCATTCTTGCTAGTAACTACAGCAATAAATATTTTATAAATTTGTAGGTTATACTAAATTAACAAAACCAAATTAGTGCTAATGCTAGAGAGGTTGTGATATTAACTTTGTTGGTCTAGTCCATGTGCCAAGCATTGTGGCAAAGCCATCTAGATCCTTGTAGGTGTAAGATTTTGAAATAACTTTCATTTTTATTTCCTTGAATGTAATTTAAATGTTTTAGTAGTGTATAAATAAAGGAAGAAATAAACCAAAAGATAAAACAGCTTTAGATTCTCTTATGTGCTGAAGTCAAATCTGGTCATGCCTTTCTTTCCACTCTTTCTCTCTCTCTGACTCAAACTCTGGAGGCACAAATCCAACATGGCTTTTTTTTCTTTCTGGGCCAGAGAGCTGCTTGCTTGCTCTGCTGTGTTCTGAATCCTGCTTTTCTAGCTCAGCTAAATCCTGGATCCAGTTGTTCTTTAATCCGATGACTCACACCTTGGGAGTTTCCCCCACCCCACTCCAAGAAAATGCAATTAACTTTTCCATTTTAAGTAAATAATTTGGTCATGTCCTTTCTACTTTTTACTGATTTTGCTTTAGGTGCTCATCTGAAAATATGCTTCCTGTTGTCTTTTTGAAAGTTCCTTATAGAGTTTTTCTGTATGGGTGGGACCAAACATTTGTGAGTCACTCCCAGTTAGTATAGCATAGTACAATCATCTAAGAGTAAGGGCTTTTTTTTTTTTTTTTGACGGAGTTTGGCTCTGTCGCCGGGCTGGAGTGCAGTGGTGGAATCTCGGCTCACTGCAACCTCTGCCTCCCGGGTTCAAGTGATTCTTTTGCCTCAACCTCCCGAGTAGCTGAGATTGCAGGTGTGCACCCACACCCAGCTAATTTTTGCATTGTTAGTAGAGATGGGATTTCACCATGTTGGCCAGGATGATCTCGATCTCTTGACCTCATGGTCCGCCTGCCTCGGCCTCCAAAGTGCTGGGATTACAGGTGTGAGCCACTGCGCCCGGCTAAGTGATTTTTTAATTTGACAAGTTGTCTGCCAGAAAGTAGTAAAGTAGAGCCAAAAGCAAGAAACAGAAATTGACCCTTGCTCTATTTATTTTCACCTTTTCTCATCTTTTTTCATCTAACATCAAAGATTCTTTCCATTTCTGATACATTTATTATATTTGTATTATTGTTGTCTAATTACTAGCATAGGTTTTTACATCATCCATGCTCAAATGCTTTTCCTTGTTACATAGGGCTGTAAGACATTTATATTGTCAATAGTTGAGTTTACTTGAAGTCATAAATGAGGAGATAATGTGTGACACTTAAGAAGTCAGGAATGATAAAATTTTAAAATGATCTGTTCATTTTATCGTGCTTGACAATAAGTTTTGCCTTTTTTTTTTTGAGAACGAAGTCTCACTCTATCACCCAGGCTGGAGTGCAGTGGTTCAATCTCGGCTCACTGCAACCTCTGCTGCCTGGGTTCAAGCAGTTCTCCTGCCTCAGCCTCCTGAGTAGCTGGGATTATAGGTGCCTGCCTGGCTAACTTTTGTATTTTCAGTAGAGATGGGGTTTCACCATCTTGGCCAGGCTGGCCTTGAACTTCTGACCTCATGATCTACCTGCCTCGGCCTCCCAAAGTGCTGGGATTACAGGCATGAGCCACTGGGCCTGGCCAAGTTTTGACTTATTAAAAGTACATTAGCCAGGTGTGGTGGCTTATGCCTGTAATCCTAGCACTTTGGGAGGTTGAGGCAGGAGGTCACTTGAGTCTAGGAGTTTGAGACCAGCCTGGGCAACATGGTGAAACCCTATCTCTACAAAAAATACCAAAGATTAGCTGAGTGTGGTCATGTGCACCTGTAGTTTCAGCTACCTGGGAGGCTGAGGTAGGAGGATCGCCTGTGCCTGGGAGGTTGAGGCTGCAGTGAGCTATGATCAGGCCACTGCACTCTAGCCTGGGCAACAGACTGAAACCCTGACTGAAAAAAAAAAAAAATAAAAAATATGTAGTGCCAATTTACTACAATAATATCAATAGTTTTCTTCACTGTAAATAATCTATCACTGTAAATGATCTCCTATAGGTAGGAGTACATCTTTGTTTGGTCCTTTTACTCTTTTGTACTCAGATTGACTTCACTACTTTAAGACCTCAGAAAGCCATGTCCCAGTAGGTTCTGCTAATTTTTGAAAAGTTAATACAACAGAGTTAGAGAGTCTAGATTGTTACTTGATGGGACTTTTTTTGATCTCTTGTGATCTCTGTTGGCTTCTTCAAGTCCTTATGGTTTCTCTTTGTATACTGGTAGAGAGAGGTGTTAGCCCTTGGCTGTTTCCCTGGCCTCTTGGATGGTACTTTTCCTGAGTTTCCTTGTATCTTTTTGATTATATGAAATTCTTTCAAGCATTTTTTCCACTGGTTTTTCCTCAAATATGTGTTCCTAAATGTTCAGTCATTGTTTCCCTGTGTTATTTTTGGATCATTTTATATATTAGAATTATTTTGGTGACCATTCAAATGTGGATGCTTTTTAGATATATTGAGCCCTGAAGTCTGAATTTTCTGCCTGTCAGCTTACCTTTACTCACTAGGTGTCCTATAGTGAATCTAAAAGCAACATATCCAAAACTGAAGTGATTTATTTACTATCCACTCTTGCTCTAGTATTTCTCAACATAGAAACTAGCGTTATCTGTCCAGTAGCCCAAGCTACCAACTGCTGCCTTTATCACTGAACACAAAATTTCTGTCACTGACTGCCTTTTATTACTTCTAACACTATCCTAATTCAGTGCCTTCTTACTTATTTCAGTAGCCTCTTAACTGGTCTTCAACCCTTTAGTCTAGTACTCCTCAAGGTACTTCTTGATTCAATGAAATACCAGTTTGATTTCAGTACTTCCTTGCCTATACCCTATAGTGGCAAGTTCTCTGTATGATAAAGGTTGTACTGCATGATATGTCTTAAAAGGCTTGGTGACTGCTTACCTCTCTAGCCTGATCTGTCATTCTCAGTCTTATACATCACATACTGGTCCTCTTGATTCCCCCCACCAACCCCACAGTATGTTGTTTCTTACCTTTGTTTTTCATGATGTTTCAATCCCCTCCCTACTTCCGCTGACTAACTCTTACTCAGCCTTTGTGATTCAGCATGGGACAGCTCCTTCTGAATCCACTTAATCCTCAAGGTTGGGCCAAGTGCTCCTTTCCTCTGTTCTTGTTAGTATATAAAACAGGGTAATTTTTCTTTTAAATTTTACTTTAAGTTCCGGGATACAAGTGCAAAATCTATAGGTTTGTTACATAGGTATATGTGTGCCATGGAGGTTTGCTGCACCTGTCAACCTGTCATCTAGGTTTTAAGCTGTTTGTCCTAATGCTCTCCCTCCACTTCTGCCCCTCGACTGGCCCCCAGGTGTGTTGTTCCCCCTGTGTTATCATTGTTAAACTGCCACTTATGAGTGAGAACATACGGTGTTTAGTTTTCTGTTCCTGTGTTTGCTGAGGATGATGCCTTCCAGCGTCATCCATGTCCCTCCCTGCAAAGGACGTGATCTCATTCCTTTTTATGGCTGCATAGTATTCCATGGTGTTTATGTATTTATGTACCACATTATTTTCCTTTCCTTTTCTTTCTTTCTTTCTTTTTTTTTTTTTTTTTGAGATGAAGTCTTGCTCTGTTGCCCAGACTGGAGTGCAGTGGCACAATCTTGGCTCACTGCTACCTCTGCCTCCTGGGTTCAAGCGATTCTTCTGCTTTGGCCTCCCAAGTATCTGGGATTATAGGCATGCACCACCATGCCTGGCAAATTTTTTTGTATTTTTAGAAGAGACAGCGTTTCACCATGTTGGCCAGGCTGATCTCGCTCTCCTAACCTCAAGTGACCACAGGCATGAGCCACCACACCTGTACCACATTTTCTTTATCCAGTCCTTCATTGTTGGGCATTTGAGTTGATTCCAGGTCTTTGCTGTTGTAAATAGTGCTACAGTAAACATATGTGTGCATGTGTCTTTATAGTAGAATGATTTCTATTCCTTTGGGTGTATACCCAGTAATAGGATTGCTGGGTTTAATGGTATTTCTGGTTCTAGATCCTTGAGGAATCACCACACTGTTGTCTTCCACAATGATTGAGCTAATTTATATTGTCACCAACAGTGTAAAAGCGTTTCTGTTTCTCCACAGCCTCACCAGCATCTATTGTTTTTTGGCTTTTTAATAATCGTCATTCTGACTGGTGTGAGATGGTATCTCATTGTGATTTTGATTTGCATTTCTCTAGTGATCAGTGATGAGCTTTTTTACATATGTTTGCTGGCTGCATAAATGTCTTCTTTTGGGAAGCGTCTGTTCATCTTTGCCCACTTTTTGATGGTGTTGTTTTGTTCTTGTAAATCTGTTTTAAGTTTCTAGTAGATTCTGGATATTAGACCTTTGTCAGGTGGGTAGATCGCAAAATTTTTCTCCATTCTGTAGGTTGTGTGTTCACTCTGATGATAATTTCTTTTGTTGTGCAGAAGCTCTTTAGTTTAATTAGATTCCATTTGTCAACTTTGGCTTTTGTTGCAATTGCTTTTGACATTTTCGTTATGACGTCTTTGCTCATGCCTATGTCCTGAATGGTATTGCCTAGGTTTTCTTGTAGGGTTTTTATGGTTTTGGGTTTTACATTTAAGTCTTTAATTCATCTTAATTTTTGTATTATGTGTAGAGAAGGAATCCGTTTCCGTTTTCTGCATATGGTTAGCCAGTTTTTTTTTTTTAGCACCGTTTATTAAATAGGAAATCCTTTCCCCACTGCTTGCTTTTTTTCCCCCCCCTCAGGTTTGTCAAGATCAGATGGTTGTAGACATGTGGTGTTATTTCTGAGATCTCTGTTCTGTTCCATTTGTCTGTATGTCTGTTTTGGTATCAGTACCATGCTGTTTTGATTACTGTAGCCTTGTAGTATAGTTTCAAGTCAGGTAGTGTGATACCTCCAGCTTTCTTCTTTTTGCTTAGAATTGACTTGGCTATGTGGGCTCTCTTTTTGAATTCACAAATTTTTGAAGTCTACACCTAAGGTTGTAGGCTTAAAGACTTCACTTTCCTGATATATTGAGAACAGCTTCATCATTTATAACTTACGGTTGACATCCCATCATATAAACTAGACCTGTATTTACTCTATATTTTATAAACTAGAATTCAAATTTAAATATTTACAAGAAACAATGTGACATCTGTGGGATACAGAATAATCTCACCTAAGTTATTCACCCCTTGAAATCAGATTTCATTAGAAATCTCTTTGTATGGATGAGGTATAAGCACTCATCACAATAGAGGTACACCTAATACCAGAAATAGTAAAATCACCTGTCATTTTAACTCCCTGAGTGGAGATGGACACATACCATAATATGCAGTACTTATTTGATGTATTTTGCGCTTGGTTATCCTTCAACATCTTCTTCTCCTATTAGCACGTTCTTCATTAAATCACATGCATTCATTTAGTAATACTGATTCTTCTCAGGGAGACATTCTGTGTTCTTTGAGAGATTTGGCACATATTGTGGTGATTCTCAAAATCCTTAATCTTCTTTAGAAGGAAATCTGATTTCCAAATTTCCAAATTCTATAGGAATAAACAAAGTTCTGTAAGAGTAAAGCTACTTTTTTTTTAAGAAAAAAAAATTTTATGATTTATTTGCTTGACTCTTGTTTTCAAAGAACAAACTTGTAATATGTGAACATTTAGAAAGTATATCAAATCCATCCTAGATATTTATATTTTATACTCTGAGTCCACATATCAAAATGTGTTCACTTGTTTCCCTCCCTTTATTGAAAATGTAGAATGTTGCGAGTAAGTTAAGGATCCTGAGATGAAGAGATGATCCTGGGATTATCTGGGTGCACCCAATCTAATCCCAAGTGTCCAGATAAGAAAGAAGCAGAAAAGTCAGAGTCAGAGGAGATGTGACCATGGAAGCGGGGTCCTACTTAGGTGACTGAAGATTAAGAAAGGGCCCAGAAGCCAAGGAATACAGGTAGTCTCTAGTAAGCCAGAAAACACAAGGGAACAGACTTTCTAGGACACCCTCTCAAGAGAACACAGCCCCAGGTTTTATCCCAGTGAAAACCACTGAAAACTTTTGTCCTTCAGAACCATAAGATAAATTTGAAAGACAATATAAATACATTTGCATTATGTTAAGCCACTAAATTTGCATTAATTTTTCATAGCAATAGGCAGCTAATAATGATAGTTGATGAGAATAAATTTTAAGAAATATAATTTCTATATAGAACAGGAATATAAATAAAAAGCATTATCTTGAGCAATAGTAACTACATTATATCAAAAATATTCATTTACTCGATGCTGAATAACTATATGTTGAGTAATGTTCAATCATGATGACATATTGTTTTTAAATTCCATAATTCTAAATTTAGTTTTAACCTTACATGAGTTATTTACCACCTGTGTGTTTGAGATTCTTTTTATTATACAATGGACAGAATATTTCTCAAAAGGGTTAGAAAAGTTATTGGCACATTAAAAACAATAAACATGTTGCTCATTGATTTAACAAAATTATTGCTGGTTATTATTACATTTTATTATGTACCTTGCAAATAAAAGCTATGATTGTAAAATATGACTTACATAAACAGTGACAAGTTTCCATTTTGCTATTCAGTCTTCCAAATTGCAAATTTCAAAGTTCTATGAAAAAAAATACTACAATATTTATTTTGTGGCATTATTGCAATCATTTCATTAACATGGGAGCTACCTAATTATATCACAGTGATAACAGAAAAAACATAAGTCTCTTCAAATTAAAAACAAGACATACGAAAGTACAATAAGCATTCTAAACAAATCGTATTAGTATTTCAGTATGTAAAGTTTGAATTAACAACAAAATCTAAACACCTATTTAACGGTCTCTCAAAATATTCAATCTGCTTCATCTCCTAACTTAATAGAAATCAGATAGAGGGATGGTGTTAGACTATAAACTGAAAATTCAGAGGCTTAAAATAGACTAATAAATTTCCTTTTAATACATGCTACCATCAGAGTGGTCAATAACAACTGTTTGTAGAAAACTGCTTAGCCTTTCTTCAACTGTGGCCTGAAAAGTAATTTCATCTGAAAGTATTGTATTTTAGCTGACACTTAAGGACTCGTCTTAGTAAATCTGTTAAATTCTTATGTACTGTAGAATTGTAATTCCGGGTAATTTACAAACTATATGTGTGATTGGTGATTAAAATTACCTTCAAAGACAGAGTTCTATATTGATAACAATTTTCTGCCTATTCCAAAAGGAAATGGACAATCAGAAAGGCAATAACCTCTTCTTACGTGTGTTCCTACACAAAGATATTCAGTAGATTTCTTCTCAAGAGAAGTGTAGTCAATTCAGTTATACATACACAAAGAACCTGTTATTATCATGATTATCATTATCACCATTATTTTACTTTGTCTCAACAGTAGACAGTATTCTGTCCCTTTTTTGATCTCTTTTTTACCAAGGACACAATAAATGAAATAAATTTTGGGTAGTGAATTAATTTTATATGAAGTTTTAAAGCAATTTAAAAAATTAATTTAGTTATAATATAAATATATAAACTATGAATCATTATAAGATAGTAGTTAAAAGTATGGCATCGACATTGATATCTAAATACAACTATCTTCAGCTACCTCATTTTAGAGAAGTTATGTATCATTTTATGTCTTAGTTCCTAGAAAATAGAAGATGGTCTGTATGTCTCTGTTGAGCTCTTTGTCTCTCTTTGTATGCCTCTATCTGTCTTTTTTTATCTCTCTATGTGTGTACAAATGTAATATATACATATAAATCTAAGCTATATAGTAAATATGTGGATGTGTATATACATACATATACACTTATAGGTCATCATATAGTTTATATTATGTACATAAATTTTATGTACAAATATATCCATTATATATACATACTGAATAATGTTTCAACTTCTTATAACAATATTTGTGCCTTGTTAGAGATTGAACTTTCCTTCTTTGCTAGCAATTTTTCTGATATTTCTCCATAAAACTAAGACCGACACAATAAAGATGAAGCAAACTTTAAGAATCAAATCAAAAATAATAGCTGCAAGAGAAAAACACAAAGGGAGGCAAAGACATTACAACTCTTCTCCTTCTGGGATTTTTTTTTTTTTGAAGGCAGGCTTCTGAATCATAGGCAACAGTCAAGAGCCCAGCAACATTTGTAACAGAGCAAGAAACACCATCAAGTAAAGGACAGCCTGACTGTTAGAGCTGAGTGAAGAAATAGCCTGGCAGGGCTGGCAGATAGAGGAGGATTGAGTAAAAATGTAAAGACTTGGGAGAAACCAGAAGTACAGTTTCTCACTGTCAGCAAAGAGAGTTACAAATAATGAAAGAATCAGAGACAAAATGGACTATATGGTTCTGGGATAAAGTAGGAGGTACTGGTGTGAAATAATTATTTTATTATATGTAGATAAGTGAAGAAAGAAATATACTTGTGTGTGTGTGTGTGTGTGCATGCACACATATATGTCCATAGATATAACTCCTTGGTCTGTCCACTAAGAAAGTCTCAAAGCAGTAACAACCTCGTAACCATGAAAAAATCTAGTGCTGAGATCTTGTATTTCTAAATATTTTTTTTCTACCAAAAGAGATACAGATTATTTGGAGAAATGGCCAAGTAAGAAATAAGATAAGCCTGAAATATTTTGCTGTGTCAGAAAATAATCAAATTGTGAAAGAATGAGAGACACATACCAAAGGATATGACAGAAGAAAAAAATCATTTTATATGTCTATTAATAAAGGTAGAAGCATTATGAAATTAGAAAATCACAATTTGGTAACCTATCTAGCAATAACTGATATAAAAATTATCTATGGATACCCAAAGTAATGGGTGAAAATGTGAAGAACAGAATTTTTACATAGTCACAGAGTATCTCTCCACAAAATACTTATAATTTGAAAAAAGACAATGAATAACAGTGATGACACCTAGAATATATTTCCAGAATTTACTGATCAAAGTTAACATTATCCATAATAGGGCTAATTTTTATCCTACATACATCCGCTGACAGGGCAGAAAAAGAATACACATCGTGTCTGTGATATTCTTGCTAAAAGTGCTAAATGAAATGTAACCGTGATGAAGTATCAGTCAAACTCAATTGGAGCATTGTATAAAATATGTTTCAGTAGTCAAAAAAATTAAAGTCATGATAATGGAAAGAATAAAATACTATTCTAGATTGAGCAAAAAAAGTTTATAAGTAAATGTAATGTACAGTATTATGCTGGATTCCTTTACTATGAAGGACATGTTTGAAACAACTGATAAAATGTAAATTGTCTCTGTAGGTCATCATTAGTATTGTTTCCAAGTTAATTTCCTAGTTGTAATATTTGATGCCTTTTTTCATAAATAATAGACATTAACTTATTCAGACTAATGGGTCACCATGTCTGCAAACTACTGTCAACAAGAAAATAATATAAGTATAAATAGAGAGATCATAGACAACAGAAAGACAAAAAAACAAAGAGGTACACACAGAAATAGAGATACAGATGTAGACAGATATATATGAAATGGGAGAAGTTCCCTTATTCCCCTGGCAGGGCATGCAACAGGGGTATGGCTTCTTTGGTGACCTGCTGCTTAAATCCTTTGGGGAGCATGCAGATGGGCAGGTCATGGGGAACATTTTTTGGGCTCCCACTCCATGGCAGTGTCTAAGGTTGAGTGTTCACAGCTCTGGAAGCCTCAGTAGGCATATTATAGGGTGTTCTTTCAGCTTTGCTGTCTGCAGGCAGCTTATGTTAATCAGCTCAAATAAACCCTCTGCCTTATTGCAATGACAGAGGGCTTTCTGTATCACCGGTTCTTGCCCTAGTGTACTAGAAAAATTGGATCACACTTGAGCTTGGAAAATGAGTACAAGCTTTTATCAAGTGGTGGAAGTAGCTCTCAGGAGATGGATGGGGAGCCAAGAAGGGGATGGAGTGGGAAGGTGGTCTTCCCCGGCGAGCGCTTGCCCAGTGGCCAGACTCTCCTCGGACCGCTCCCAGCCAAATTTCCTGTGCATCTGCAGCCTTCCACTGTTGATGGCCTGCCAGTGTCTGCTGGTGTTTGTTGATGTGTTCTGCTCCTCTCAACATCTGGCCACTTGTGTGTCCCCGCTAAGGTCTCTCGGCTTTATATGAGTACAAGATTGGGGGCAGGGCAGGTCAAAAGATGACTTTTGGGATGTGAAACATAAATGGCTGTCTTCATTTAGTCCTTAGGCACAGACCCAAGGGTGGAGCCATTATCTGGGACCCCGCTCTTATCTACCCAGCACTTCCCTGCCCCAGTCCCATATCATTATCAATCAATCAATCAATCAATCAATCATCTAGAGAGAGAGAGAGAGGAGAGAGATAAATGTAGATATAGCCACAAATTATCATCTTGACCTTTTATCGACCATTCTAAATCCAAGGAATAATGGCATGTTGTTTAGACGTTCAAGGC
Organism: Cacajao melanocephalus; assembly: GCA_963573385.1. Lineage (NCBI taxonomy): Eukaryota > Metazoa > Chordata > Mammalia > Primates > Pitheciidae > Cacajao > Cacajao melanocephalus. The sequence goes on along the minus strand of CAUYLG010012255.1, from coordinate 2,493 downwards.
CACATGCTTTTGTGGTCAATTCTCTAGGTAGAAAATGAGCATACTCATCTTGTGTTAGTACCTTATGAGAAGAGGGTCTTCTCAACTATTACAAATCTCACGTAGAAAGCTGAAAAACATACGTATTAAAGTGAATATTTTATCAAAGTATGATTAAGTCTGTCTTGCTTCACTCATCTATTCTGCTATTTGTTCATAAACTCAAAGGTTGTTCAGTTGCATATAGAAAGTACATGGAGACTAGCCTGCATATGAATGTCACGAGTCCACTTGAGGGTTCAGCCATGTTATTTATTTACAACAGATCATATAGATCTGCATATTCTCTATCACTAAATTCACATTATAGATCTTTCATACTCTCTATCACTGAATTAAAGATTTTGCAGACTTTATCAACATAATTAGACAAATAAGCCCATAAATAAACACTGCCATATTCATCAAGAAAATCAATTACTGGACTACATAAATCAGAATATAACAGTCAGTATCTTAAATCAATCAGTCAATGAGAGCAAGGGGTCTATTTATTCACCTTATGAATATGAAAATTATTTTACACATATAAAAACAGAAAATTACAAAATCTAAAGAAATCACCAATTTATAGGGTTAGGATTTTTTAAATCAGGTATGAATTATTTTTAAAGGGCAAAACATTTTCATAGGTTAGAAATATCTGAGACAATCGCTCAGTAATCTAAAACTGTAATATTCTATATGTTTCTATTAAAGCACTTAGGTTTTAGTGTTTTTCTTTCCATTTTTACTATGTTTATCTTTGCACATGTATTAACTACTGTATGAAAAAATTATATGTGTCTTATCACACTTAAAATTTTATTTGTTATCTACTATGACAAAGTCACTGGGAGAGCCAGACAAGAAAATCTTTTAAGTGCAGATATTTATAACACATAGCCTGAGTGAAATACACTTCTGTACTCTGATTAATAGTGATCTTGCATGTCCATAAGAAATGTGATTTTTCTATATCCCAAACAAAGCCAGGAGACAGCCAGAATATGTTTAAAGAGTAAGAATTTCAGAGCTGAAAATAAATTTACAGTAATACCCTAAACATATCACATAAAGAAACAGAAATTATAACAAGATCTTTTGGAAAAAAAAATAATATCTTTATCTTTCAAAAATATGTCAATTATTTTTGAAGGTAAATTAAGGGATGTTGCTTAGGTGCAGTAACCAAAGCACTACTAGGCATTATAAAGGAAACCAAGACAGAGAATGGTTCTGTCTGCTTAGCTACGAAGAGGAACTAACATAATTAGCAGAAATATTTTGTAATGGCTTATATAGAAAACATTTTGATTGCCCCTTTGACATTTACATATTATAAATCATCTGGTTGCTCTAAAACAATTGTAATTACTTGGGAATTGTGTACCTAAGACAAAATTTCAATCAATTAAGAAACAGGCAAAGTCTGAAGATAGCTTCTGAGAATAGAAGAGAACATTTTTAGCTCTTACAAGAAATTGACAACTCAACTCCCAGTTTTGCTGGGTAAGTGTGAAGTGTCATCTTGCCCCAGGTCTTAATCGCAACATTTTGTAAATAAATAAGAAGCCAAGCATCAGTGTACACTGAGGCTGGCCAAGCGAAGAGTAAAAGCAGCTGGATTTTTGATAATGTTTTTAAGTTATGAAATCACCTCCCCTGAAGTCTTTACTACTTGTGTCTCTCATGGGCAAACTTATAAATAATGCAAAAGTAATACCACTGCCACATTACCACCATAAACAATAAAAATAAGGTTATTAAGAAAACCTAGGATATGAATTTACTAAAAAGAAAAAAGTAATTACAAAAAAAATTTTGACATCAGTATAATGATTAATACATGCATCCTGAAATCTTCCTTTTAAGAAAAGTTGAAATAGTCTTTATTTTTCTAGTAAAAAATATTATCTATATTGTTGGAAATAGATGCTCAGTGTCACAAAGAAAAATCAGCACTGAGACAAAGGATCTTTCAGCAAGTAATTTTTACTTCCAGGACTGCAGGAAGAGTACCCTCACTAAGCATTGTGCCACGAGAGTACAATCAACAAAGGAAAAGCAGATATATTTATCCCTTATGCATTTGGGGTGGTCCTTGTTGCTGTGTCTGATCTCTGGTGGCTAGAGCCAGACCTCACAATCTAATTCACTTTTTTTTTGAAAGAAAAAGAGAGAAAAGAAGAAAGAAAGAAAGTGAAAGAAAAAAAAAAGAATGTAAGAGAGAAAGGAAGAGAAAGAAGGAGAGAGAACAGGATTCTTGTTCTATTGCCCAGGCTAGAATGCAGTCTAAAAATGGGTACTAAAAACCTCTTTTATGCCAATAACTGTGCTTAACAATGGAGACAGGAAGGAATAAGGGATGAAAATAACAAACAAGCAGTCAACCAATATTTTATTTAAACCTATGAAATGCTATGCAATTGCTGAGGAATGATTTACTTCCAATTATGTGGTCACTTTTAAAAT
>CAUYLG010012252.1:0-28039 GCA_963573385.1 Cacajao melanocephalus | reverse complement strand
AGAGGGTATAGTGACCTGTGATTGCACACTATACCCCAGTCTGGGTGTCTCAGGGAAAAAAAAAGCATAGTACAGTAAATACATCAACCAGTAAGAGAGTCATTATTGTCATTATAAGTATTAAGCACTGTACATAATTATATGTATTGTACTTCTGCATGATTGACAACACAGTAGATTTGTTTATAATAGAATCAGGACAAACATGAGTAATGCGTCTAATGCATCCCACTACAGTGTTAAAATAGCTATGACTTCTAGACTTCTGTGACTTCACTAGGTGATAGGAATTTTTCAGCTCCATTATAATCATGTGGAACCCCCGTTGTATATGCAGTCTGTCATTGACTGAAATGTCATGTGGTACATGACTGTATATAATAATATTATTTGTCTCTTGTCACCTTTTAAAATTTTAGGCCCATTTTGTTTGATATTAGTATGGGAGATTGACAGACTTTTTTAAAAGTAAGTATATTAGGCTTTGTTGGCCACAAAGGGTTTGTGTTGCCTATTCTTTGTTTCTTGTTTTATGATACTTTAAAAAACATTTTTAGTTTTAGGGCTATGCAAAAATAAGCCTGAGGTAGGTTGCCAATTCCTCTTTTATCTTGAATAAAGTATTTTTATGGTAATAAATTTTTAATTCTTTTCTTTATGGCTAGTATTTTTGTCTTTTTCAAGAAATCTCCCCTTAATCTGAAGTTGTAAAGATACTTGTTATATCTTTACAAGATTAAGGGGAGATTTCTTTAATTTCCTAAAAGCATTACTGTCCTGCCTTCATATTTAGATCTGTAGTACTCCTGAAACTGTATGAGGCAGAAAGTATCAGGCAGATGTTCATTTTCATTTTTAGCCCGCATTTGTATTCTCTATTACTAAGTAACCATTCTTAGTGTTCTGCACTGCCACCTTTCATAAATCATATGATCTTCTATGCTTTAGTTTGTTTCTGGACTTCCTGTTCTGTTTCTTTGGTTCAGTTTTCAGTCCCTGAATCATCAGTGTCTTAATTTCTGTAGTTTTATAATATATCTTATTGTTTAGTAGAGCAAATTCTATGACCTCAATTTTTTTTTTTCCTTGAAACTCTGTGTCCCGTGTTGGAGTGCAGTGGTGTGATCATAGCTCACTGCAACCTCTGCCTCCTGGGCTCAAGCAATCCTCCCATATAGATGGGACTACAGGTGTATATGCCACCATGCCTGTCTGATTTTTGTAATTTGTAGAGATGGAGTTTTGCCGTGTTGCTCAGGCTGGTCTCAAATTCCTGGTCTCAAGCAGTCTGCTGTTCTCAGCCTCTCAGAGTGTTAGGATTATAGGTGTGAGCCCCTGTAGTTGGCCCATCTCATTCTTTATAATTGTCTTGGCTGTTCTAGGCAATTTGAATTTTTTTGGGAAAATTTTAGTATCAGCTTGTCAGGTCCCACACATACACAAATTCAGAATTTGATTGAAATTAAATCTGTCAGTCAATTTGGGTGAAAGTTGATATTTTTACAGTAGTCAGCTAGTCCATTTAGGTTGTCTTTAATGCCTTTGTGAAATTTTTATATTTTCTATATAAAGCTCTTGCACATCTTTGGTGTTTTTTTTCCTAGTTACTTTTATTTATTATAGTTTTGGAGATGGAGTCTCACTGTGTTGCCCAGGCTAGTCTCGAAGTCCTGGGCTCAAGCATTCTCCCCCCTCAGCTTCCCAAATAGCTGGCATTATCACCATGCCTTTTCAAGGTACTTTTATTTTTTGATGCCATGGAGAATGCATTTTTTGAGGTTACTTTTTAAAGTATTTGTTTGCAGAGATGATGCTATAATATTGCTGAAAAGTGCATTGTAAATGATCCTGTACTAAGTGCTAAATTTATTATTTAATTGGTCATTATTATGTTGTCACTATCAGGTATAACCTTTACCTCTTCAATCAGTTTACCCTTTAGATACTTGATGATATGAGGTCATAATGTCAGTTCCAGTCCTTATGGCTTCTCTGTCATTTACTTGGTTCTCCCCCATGTATTTTTGGTTAATCCATATGTTGGTGGTGGTGTTTTTTTGTTTTTTTGTTTTTCCTTTTCAGACAGAGTCTTGCTCTGTTGCCGAGGCTGCAGTGCAGTGGCAATCATGGCTCACTGCAGCCTTGACCCCTTGGTTCAAATGATCCTCTTGCTTCAGTATCTCAAGTAACTGGGACTACAGGCACGTACCGCCACATCGAGTTAATTTTTAACTTTTTTTTTTTTTTTTTTTAACATGGGGTTTCTCTCTTGTTGCCCAGGCTGGAGTGCAATGGCATGATCTTGGCTCATCACAACCTCTGCCTCCCAGGTTCAAGTGATTCTCCTGCCTCAGCCTCCCAAGTAGCTGAGATTACAGGCATGTGCCACCGTGCCCGGCTAATTCTGTATTTTTAGTAGAGACAGAGTTTCTCTGTGTTGGTCAGGCTGGTCTCGAACTCCCGACCTTAGGTGATCTGCCTGCTTTGGCTTCCCAAAGTGCTGGGATTACAGGCGTGAGCCACTGCGCCCGACCTAATTTTTGAATTTTTAGTAGAGACAAGGTTTTGCTATGTTAGCCAGGCTGGTTTCAAACTCCTGGGCTTAAGTGATCCTCCTGCCTTGGACTCCCAAAGTGCTGGTATTACAAGTGAGTCACCATGCCCACCCTAGTCCACAGTTAAAAAAAATGTTTTAGTTAATTCTTGAGCCTTTTTCTTGTCCTAAATTCTTGCGAATTATTTCCTTTCAGCCTTCTGTTTGGTAGCTGCTTTGGAAATTTTGTTTTTTGGTGTGTGGTTTGTGCTTGTCTAATTTACTAGATTCTCTAAGTGTGTATAGTTGGTAATACAAAAATGGAAAAGAAGAAAATGAAAACAAATTCTCACAACAGTATAAGATTCTAATAGGAAATACTGCTGGGTAGTAAGAATCTCTTAGAGGACATTATGATTTTCACTTAGTTTCAATGCCTTTCTCAATCAGAAACCCACCAATTATGACTTCTTCAGAAGCAGAATAATAAAACAGGTTTCTTTCAGCCTTTTTACTGGCAATTGTAGAATGCTTATTAGATCTGAAAATTGAAAGCTACATAATGGTTCTATAGTACGGGCTTCCTGGATTTTAAAAACAGCAACAACACCAAACAGCTAACACAGGAGAAAACCCGTCAGAATCTTTTTTCAAAGTGTATGATGAAATTGACATATTTTCCCTTTGCTCCATAGCTTAAGAGAGTAAGTGTTGCTCTTTTCTTTAGGATCATAGACTTTTAGGTTCTGAGCCATTCTCATTCCTCCTAGTGCTTTTTAAAAGGTTTGGAAATACGCATTTATAAGTGTCATGTAACTATTTGTGTTTATTTATTGTAGAGGCAGGGTCTTGCTTGTCACCCATACTGGAAGGCAGTGACGTGATTGTAAGCTCATTGTAGCCTTACTCCTGGGCTCAAGTGATTCTTGTGCTTCAGCCTCCCAAGTAGCTAAGACTACAGGAACATGCCACCAGGCCTGGCTAATTACTGATTTTTTGGTAGAAACAGGGTCTTGCTATGTTGCCCAGGCTGTTCATGAACTCTGTAGCTGTTTATAACTTCAAAGGTGTTATGAAGTTGTAGATAATTTCATACAAATTTTTTTTTAGGATAACAGGTTTTTTTGATGACAGCGTTTATTTATTACTTAGGTGTTTTTATTAATTGATTTGATTTAGCTGGTCTCATTGGCTAAAATATATCTTGTAGAAATCAACACATCCTAACTAAAGTTTAATAACAGTTTAGCTTATTAAACAGCTTTCTTTCTCATACTGAATGAATGAACCTGTGTCATCTCAGAAAGAACATTCTACCTCATGTGAAAGTTTTATTGTGAATGTGTGCATAATGGCAAATGTCCCCAGACAGATGTCAGTCTCTTTCAACGTTGTTCTTTAGTGTGAGGTGGGTAAAGGAGACTGGCATATTGGGAGGGGCTAGAAAAAGGCAGAGAATTGCCTTTTTTAAGAAATAAGGATAAAAGGCGCTTAAGGAAAAAAATTTCCTTCACAGTAGAAAACTGACAATAAAAAATAATGAGGTAATGGAATATATGGTGGCCTTACTTAAACTATTTGTAATACTGTGGTGTTTACCATTTCAAGAAATAAAACGGAATTTGGAGTGGGGTGGTAGAATGAAAAGATTATCCCTTTTTTTTTTGAGACAGAGTCTCACTCTGTTGCCCAGGCTGGAATGCAGTGACACAATCTCAGCTCACTGCAACTTCCGCCTTCCAGGTTCAAGTGATTCTCTTGCCTCAGCTGAGATTATAGGCACCTGCCATCATACACAGCTAATTTTTGTATTTTTGTAGAGATTTTGTATTTTCTAGACATGGGGTTTCACCATGTTGGCCAGGCTGGTCTTGAACTCCTGACTTCAGGTGATCTACCCACTTCAGCCTCCCAAAGTGCTGGGATTACAGGTATAAGCCACTGTGCCTGGCCCAGATTATAAATTTTCTTGTATTTCAGGAAAGAAAGGCTTTTGATGTAATCTGTTTTTTGAAATAATATCCATTTTCTGAAGTATATATCTGCTTGTGAACATAATATTGTTTTTCAGTTCTTTGTGAATTGTGTGTTAGGAATTGGGTGCCATTTTTATGTATGTTTTTCTTTCAAGGTTATATAAAGATGAAATATTAACATTAGGGATCTTAAGTATTATAAACTAGCTAATTTATAGTTGTCTTTATTTTAAAAGGGATGTGTTATTTAACAGAAAATTTGGCTTTTTTTTTTTTTTTTTTGAGACAGTCTCCTCAGCTTTGAGTAGTTAGGACTACCGCCACACACCACTACACTTGGCCAATTTAAAAAATCTTTTGTAGAGATGAAGTCTCACTATAGGCTGCTCTCAAACACCTGTTGCAGGCAATCCTACTGCCTTGGCCTACCAAAGTGCTGAGATGGCAGGTGTGAGCCATTGCCTGGCCCATTTTTATGAATTTAAAATCTTCATATCATGAGTAAAATGCAAAAGTTTCCATTGATTGTTTTCCATTTTTCAGTTTCCTATGCATGGTTAAGGGAAAATATAAATAAATGCATCTTTTATATTTTTAGGCCCGGATTGCATTTTTACAAGGAGAAAGAAAAGGTCAGGAGAACTTGAAGAAGGACTTAGTAAGAAGAATAAAGATGTTAGAGTATGCATTAAAACAAGAAAGGTATGTGTGCCTCATTTTTATATGAATAAAGTAGAACAATAGTATGCTTATGTATACAATTGTACTATGTATTTGGCACCTTTTTTTGAAAGGCACAAATCCTTGCCCGAATACATGATGATATCTTGATTTGATTCATACTTGGGAAAGAAAGGCAAGAGATTAAAATAATTCAATTGAAATATATTTTGTTATTGAATCTAAATTTTGGAATGTAAGAAAAGGACAAAGGATAATTGATTTTTTTTTAACTTTTTGGCACGTGTTACTTGGGAAATTTACCCTTTTTTTCTTCTACAGCAATGTATTCTTCTATGTTCTTTGCAAATAAAGTTTAAAGAAACAGACATTCATAGTATGTTTTGTTATTAGAGTAATATATAGCAAGAATGACAAAAGGAAAAAGTTACTCTTTTACTAATTTGTGATTAAATTTTCAGGGCAAAATATCACAAATTAAAATATGGCACGGAACTGAACCAAGGTGACTTGAAAATGCCAACCTTTGAGTCAGGTAAACTTGATTCTTCTGTTACCTTTTTTTTTTAATTTATTTTTTATGTAACAGACATGTTCTCTTTATCCGCAGTTTGGTTTGATAATATTAGTTAGAGAATGACTCTTGTAAACTGTCTAGAGTTTGGGGAAAAAATGTATAAAAGTAAGTAGTTTCGTGTACATCTCAATCCTGAGGTGAAAAAATGTATAAAAGTAAGTAGTTTCATGTACATCTCAATCCTGAGGTGATTTGTCTCATTATCCTTGAGTTGAAACCTATGTAAAACTGGTTGCATTTATGGCAGTAATTTGAGCTGAAGGGTAATGAAGTTAGGTATTATAGTAAATTTAAAAAATTGATTTAATTGTTTTTTAGTTCAATATTAAGTACGTTGAACTTGGCAGAAACACACAGCATGCATACAATTTGCAGTTGATTTATTTTTTAGTCTTTAATGCTTTCAGTCTTAGCAGCGGAACTGTTTATTATAGCTTCCATTTGTTGTAATATATATAAATTAAGAGACCAAGATGGGAGTGGCATAGGTTTTCCTTGACCTGACTTTTCATTGTTTATGAAGGCTTATTCTGATGCCAAGAAACAATATGTTAGAATCGCCTTGTTGGAAAAAGCAAAAATCAGGAACAGAAACATGGAAGGGCTGTATGTTTTGAGCCATAATTATTATAGTGGTCTCTTTGCAGTTAGAGGGAGTAGAGTGACTTCACCAGAAAAATACCTGGTGAGTTCAGAGCTTCTTTTGGGACTCATTTTATTTCCAGTATGGCTAGAATATTCAGAAAATAAGCAGGCACTTCTAGAACTGTAGGGCTTCTGTGTAAAGAAAGGAGGCTAGTTAAAGCTACATTGTACCTGCAGTAGAGGCTAAGCAGAGTCAGAATTGGCTAGATGGTCCCAGTGTAACAGTTTGTATAAAGCAAGATAAATCTTTTTTTGTGCACAACTGAAATTTTGGTAAAACAAGTCTGTTTTTATCTGTATAAACCTAAATATTAAAAATTCCTCAAGTTGAGGAATAAAATAATATCCAGGTGTTTTCTTTACAAGACACACAGTAACAGCAAAGTAAAATGTTTTCAGGATGTTTAGTGGAAAACCAAACAAAGGGATGGGCAAAAATACATTGTGTGAACAACATATTGTAGAATTATTTACATCAGAGTATATGTGGAGATAATACTAAGTGAAGCAATGTTGCCTTTTGTGTATTCCCGAAGAAATCAATATAAGAAAGAAAATGTACAAAATATTGATTAGACCAAAGTAGAACATACGTGTTTATACCCTTCTCTTAGTAAAACAAATAGATATAACCTAAACCTAACCTTATAAAGGGGTTGTGTTCAAATATTTAAAAGAGCTCCCTCTCTTCTACATTTAGAAAAGACAATCAGAAAAATGGGCAAAAGACTTAAAAAGTCACCCCATAGAAGAGAATATATATAAATGGCCAATAAATATATGAAATGTTGCTTGATTTTTATTAGTTATTAAGAAAATACAACTTAAAACTACAATGGAGTACACTTAGACACTGACCAGAGTGGCTAAAATGCAAAAGAGGATGTGTCATAACCAGAATTTGTAGACATTAGTGTTAGGGTTATAAATTGATAATGCTGCTCTGAAAGTGACTTGACACTATGACTAAAGAGGATACTAAAGGATCCTAAACAGGATGTAACATAGATATCCTAGGCCAGGTGCGATGGCTCACTCCTATAATCCCAGCATGTAATTCCAGCATTTGGGGAGGCTGAGGCATTCGATCACTTGAGCCCAGGAGTTCAAGACCAGCCTGGACAACATGGCAAAACCTCATCTCTACAAAAAATACAAAAATTACCCAGCCTTGGTGTTGCACCCCCGTAGTCCCAGCTAATTAGGGGACTGATATAGGAGGATTGCTTGAGCCTGGGACATCAAGGCTACGGTGAGCTGTGTTCACATCACACCACTCCACTCCCTCTTGTGTGACAAAGTGAGACCCTGTCTCAAAAAATATTTATATACATATCCTATGATCCAGCAACTCCACTATTCAAAAAGCACATATATTTTCATCATGAAACTTGTATAAGAATGTTCATAGCACCATTATTTACAGTGAAAATCTGGAAACAACTAGAACAGTCTTCAGAATTAGATTAAATGGATAAGTACATTGTGATATATTAGCATAATGGAATGCTGTTTAGCAGCAAAAGTGAGCAAACTAAAAACTACATGTGACAATCATGGTTTAATGACATAAAATTGAAAATCGATAGAAATTATATTTAAAAATCTAGATAATTTTAGAAATTAAGATACTGTTCATACCCTTTTTGGAGTGGCTAATGACTAGAGGGCACAAGGAAGGCTTTGGGGATGCTGATAATGTTTTGTTTCTTCATCTAGGTACTGGTTACATGGGCGTGTTCAAAAATTCCTTGAGCTATACACTTGATGTACTTCAAGAATATCCTTAGCAACATTATTTATGATAGAAAATGGAAACTAATTTCAACATTAGGGGATTGGTTAAATAGGTATATTTTTTCTATAGAATATTATGTAATCATTTTTAATGCTAATCTATATTGCCATACAGAGAATGTTCAAGGTAACTTTAGTGTCAGAAGCAGATTATAGTGCAGTGTATACTTTGGGACATTTTTAAAAAAAAGGGCGAGATTGCATTAGTCATGTATATTTTCAGGTAGAAAATATGGAATGATAAACACTGAAGTACTACCAGTTAACTCTTGATAATAGGGTTTTGGGCAGTTGTATTTCTTATTTTTTTTAATATATTTTTTTCTCCAGTGATTATGTTGTAGGTAACTTTAAAATGTTATAAATAGAAAAATCAGGGTGACTATTAGAATGAAATAATTATTTCTGGAAATCAAAGAAATGCTTGTGTTTGGGATAGAATAAGAAGTGGTTTTGTTTTGGTTTGGTTTGGTTTGGTTTGGTTTGGTTTGGTTTGGTTTTGAGACAGAGTCTCATTCTTTTGCCCAGGCTAGAGTGCCAGAGGATTGCTTGAGCTTGGATACAGATCTTGGGTCACTGCAATCTCTGCTTCCCAGGCTCAAACAATCCTCCTCCCTCAGCCTCCAAGTAGCTGGGGCTACAGGTGTGTGCCACCATGCCTGGCTAATTTTTGCATTTTTTGTAGAGATGAGGTTTTGACGTGTTTCCCTGGCTGATCTTGAACTCCTGGGCTCAAGTGACCCACCTGCTTTGGCCTTCCAAAGTGCTGGGATTGCAGGCCTTAGCCACTGTTCCCAGCCAGAAGGTATTAATAATTGGATTGTTAGAGTTAGAGAAATAAAGCCTATAGAGGATTTGAATTACTACCAGCAAGTACTAAGTGACTTTGAGGAGTCTAGGAGCCTCACAGAGTCCTCAACATTCAGTGTGAGGGTTGATCTTCTAAGCCCCTCTCTTCTTCACTGTGTCTTTATTTTAATAATGGGAATTTATGAATTTATGGGGAAATATTTCTGTGATATAAATGTCAATAGTTTTAGCTTTTGTTCTAGAGATGCTTGAGATTAATCTGAAATCATACTGTTTATTACATTCAGTTGTTTTTTGTTTTGAGACAGGGTCTCGTTCTGTCGCCCAGGTTGGAGTGCAGTAGCGCAATCTTGGCTCACTGCAACCTCCACCTCCCGGGTTCAAGTGATCCTCCTGCCTCAGTCTCCCAAGTAGTAGGGATTACAGGTGTACACCACCATGCCTGGCTAATTTTTGTATTTTTGGTAGAGATGGGGTTTCACCATGCTTCTCAGGCTGGTGTTGAACTCTCAGGCTCAAGTGATTTGCCCACCTTGGCCTCCCAAAGTGCTGGGATTACAGGCATGAGCCACTGCTCCTGGCGTAAACTCTTTTTCTTTTAAATGTGTACACTTTGTTATCTGAAAATAAAATATGGCTCTTTACCTATAGTAAAAACTGTTTCCTGGTTTTAGTTCCAAAAAAGAAACTTAGCTAGATGAAATCCTGCGATGTAGACTTAAGGTCCACTAATATAGACCCCAAATTAAAATATTCAATATTTTTATGTATGCTTAAAATCTTAACAATGTTGATTTTTAATAGCTTATACAGCTTTTTAATTTCAAAGGCAATCAACTCAGCAGAATTCTAGTAATTTAAAAAAAAATTAATTTGCCAGGCACGGTGACTCATGCCTGTAATCCCAGCACTTATTAGGAGGCTCAGGCAAGTGGATCGCTTCAGCCTAGGAGTTTGAGACCAGCTTGGGCAACATGGCAAAAGCTTATCTCTTCAAAATGCAAAAATTAACTGGGCATGGTGGTATACGTCTGTGGTCCCAACTACTTGAGAGACTTAGGTGGGATCTCTAGAGCCCAGGGAAGTTGAGACTGCAGTGAACCGAGATGTTGCCACTCCAGCCTGGGTGACAGAGTGAGACCCTGTCTCAAAAAAAAAAAAAAGAAAAAAGAAAATCAGTTCTAATAATATTTTATCTCCTGGGTGTTTGACTTTTGAATCCTTGATACTAATAAAGTACACTTGGGTTTTCTCTGTTTTAAAATGGGGAACATAGTACTTAAGTCCTTGGGTTATTGGGACACATTTAAAATGAGTGACCCACAGTTTATACTTAGTAAAAGTTAATTTTTTCCTGTCCTTTATAAAATATTTAGCTATTTTTTGGGGGAATTTATCCCTAAGAAAACTTTGGCAATATTTTCAGGAGTTGAAATAATGTATGTAAAACTTTTTTTTTTCTTAATTTTTAGAAGAAACCAAAGACACGGAGGCTCCCACAGCACCTCAGAATAGCCAGTTAACGTGGAAGCAAGGCAGACAGCTTTTAAGACAGTGAGTATTTATTTATTTTCAGCTTTCTTTAAGGATCTAGGTATGAAAGTTCTTATATTGAATCAATTTGCAAGTAAAAAATTGTATTGGGACAATGTGTATGTTTTTTGTATTGCTGGTTTTTTGCTGTGTAGATGCTTGGATCTTTTTAAAAGTTTGTTTCCTCTGAGTTTCAGGATGATGATGTCTTCTTACTTGCAGGGTAGAATGTCTAAAAGACTGGATTACTTGAAGAGCAAAACAAAAACAATATAGAATTCATACTTCCTAGACCCCTCCATTCCTATCAGTGCAGAATTCACACGATTCAGTGTGGGTGTGACTGGTCTAGAGAATGCATTTAGCTGAATTCATCTGAAACTTTTCAGAAGTGGATTGCCAAATCCTCCTTTTACTTGAATTTTTTAGGAGCCTTTTTGGTTTTTGAATTACTTCTTGTATTGGAAGTATTTCTCTGGTAAATCTTTTTTTTTTTTTTTTTTTTGGTCTTTCATCTGTTATTTTCCTTATATTTTGAAAATTTTGGAATTTGTATCCTACTGATATCCTGGATGATTTTCAGTTATTCAGCGTTTTCCACTCTACCTTCACCCTTGATCTTGTAGAACTATCTTTAGAATATTCCATGGTCTGGACAGTCATCATGCATTCCACCTCTGACCACTGTGTTATTTGTCCTCTGACTTTACCATGATTTTTAGATCCTTGACTATATCATTTTTCTCTTTAGCTCTTCTACCTATAGTTGCATTTATTTTATTTCTGTTTCCCTAGCTCCAGCTTAGACTCCATAATTGATCACCCTTATCTAGTAGCCCTTAATTTTCTTACCACTTCCTCACCAGTCATTTTACTAAATTTACCTGCAAAACTTGAGCTCTAGTTCATTCTGTCTACTGCTTCTCTTTCTAGTTAACTCTTGGATAAAAACTACAGAATCATGTGAATGCTATTATATATTCATGGTTTCCTGTCCAAACATTGCAGAGAGCCCTTTTCCATAACTCTTGGCCACCCTCTGCTTTTACTGTCCTCAGTGGATATTCTAAACTTTTGCTACATCTCAGCCCATTCTCCCTTATTTCATTAGAGCACTTTAGGCTCTGCTTCACTGAAAATATGAAGGCTGTCAGTTGAGAGCTCCCTTAACACTTTGCTTTCCTTTCTGTAAATGTATTTTTAAATATTTATTTATTTGTTTGTTTGTTTGATGGAGTCTTGCTCTGTTACCCAGGCTGGAGTGCAGTGGCTCGATCTCAGCTCACTGCAGCCTCCATCTCCCGGATTTAGTAAGTTCTTCTGCCTTAGCCTCCCGAGTAACTGGGACTACAGGTGCATCCTGCCACGCTCAGCTAATTTTTGTATTTTTAGTAGAGACAGGGTTTCACCATGTTGGCCAGGATGGTCTTAATCTCTTGACCTCATGATCCATCCGCCTTGGCCTCCCAGAGTGCTGGGATTATAGGCATGAGCCACTGTGCCCGGCCTCTGTAAATGTATTTAAACCTCTTATCTTTTACCTTAGTTTCTTATGTTCCATTTAAAAAGGCATTTATCAATCCAGGCTCTCATTATAAGTGACTAAAATTTGAAGAAAAGAATAGATTATTGATTGGAAGGATGCTGAATAACTCACAGAATTAAAGGAAATCGTGAACAACCAAGTGTCAGGAAGTGAAGAGCTAGGGTAACTTAGAGGCCGTTTCAGACTGAAAACTCTAAGGACATTCTTATTTGATTTTCTACCCCTCTCTGTCTCAGGTTTATTCTTTGCTGCTGAGAATCACTTTTTCCCAGATGTCAGAGAACATTCTATCTTAGAAGAATTTCTGAAAAGGATAAGTGTTGTCCTGACTAATCAAATAATTGCCCATGAGTCAGTCGTTTTTACCTGGATTGTATGAGATCTTGGCAGTTCATTTAGACCAAATGGTTAGAGTATGATAGGAGCTGTTCTCTCCAAGAGAGGACTGCATTTTTTAGAAGAGTGAGGACAGCTGTAGAGAAATCACTTGGACAGTATTTCTCTCATAAATGCCTAATCCCATTGCCTGGATTTACAATTTAGTCTCTTGACACCTTTATCTTTCCCTGTGACTTTATAGCCAAACTTGTTAAGAGCAGTTTAGCCCCATAGTCTTCATTCTTGTTCATTTGTCAGCTGTTTTCCATTTTGACGTGCCTCTGAAGCAGCTATCACAAACATATTCAAGAGACCTTCTTTGTTACAACTGATATCTTGGAAAAATTTGACATTATCTATTCCTTTTTGAAACTTTTAGTTTTGCTTCTATGGCAGCATTCTCTGCTATCATTTTTTTCCTCTAATTTCTCAAGTGTTTTCATTTTCCTTTGAGTTTTTCTTATGATTCTAGTCCTTTGGGTGTTTGTATACCCAGACTTTCTCTTTTTATTTATTCTTATTCTGTGAGTGACTTCATTTAAATCCATGGCTTCAAATAGTACCAAAGATTAATGACCCACATCTGTATACCCAGGCCAGTCTCTTCTTAGCTTTTGATTTGTATCATCTATGTGCCTAATAAACATTGCCACTTGTGTTTTTTTTTTAATAGACACTACGTGGTTGTCTGATAGGTACTCTGTAAAGTTGATTCTGACTCTATAATTTATTTCTTTGAATATACCCATCATCTAGCTGTCCAAGCTAGAAACATGAAAATTGTCCCAAAGTTCTTGTTTTTTTCATTCTACTTCCACATATATTTGTGCATCATGCCAAAAATATTATATCTTGCTTATTTTTCTCACATTTATTCTCCTCCATTTTTACTTCCTGCTGTGTTAGTGTCCTTATCTAGTTTTTTTCTCTTTATCATTCACCTAAAAATCTTCTGTTCTTCTGCCAGCAGTATTTAATAAGGCTTCTTTTAAGCATCCTTCATTAGCCTCTTAAATACTTTAATTTGTCACAAAGCCATTCACAACTCATTATCTGTGTATTGTAATCTAGTCCCTTTCTTCTTTTCCAGTCTCGTCTTGGATCCTAGGTTAAGTTCCTTGGTTTAAATATAGTGAAAGACTGAAAGCTACAGGACTAAAGGAGTGCTATATGGGCTCTCAGATCCTAGAAGGAGAATTAGTGTTCATCAAGCTGTAGTTAACAACCCCAAGTTTAAACTTAGTATATCTTTGTGCTAAGATTCAGTTCTCCTCATTCTTTACCACTCCTTGGAAATTAAAAAATGTGTGTGTAGTGTGTGGCTGTGTGTAAATTTAAAAATGTGTGTGTGTGGGAATTTTTTAAAATGGCCGGGCTGGGTGTCTCACACCTGTAACCCATCATTTTGGGAGGCCAAGGCGGGTGGATCACGAGGTCAGGAGTTTGAGACCAGCCTGGCCAATATGGTGATACCCTATCTCTACTAAAAACACAAAAAATTAGTCGAGCGTGGTGGCGCGTGCCTGTAATCCCAGCTACTTGGGACGTTGAGGCAGAAGAATTGCTTGAACCTGGAAAGCAGAGGTTGCAGTGAGTCGAGATCACACCACTGTACTCCAGCCGGGGCGACAGAGCAAGACTCCATCTCCGGAAAAAAAAAAAAAAAAAATTGTGGTTGTGAGTGTATGGAAATTTAAAAACGTGTGTGTGTGTATAATCCTAAAAGTGTTTTAAGGCACTAGGGCTTTTTGGGTTTTGAGATAATTGTCTCTTAATTAGTGTTACCCATACTCATGCTTTTTAATTTAAATTTTGAATTGTAATTGGCATAATTCTGTTAGAAATGGAACTAGTCTGTAGAAAAGAAAGAAACTGAGACAAAGGAAAAGTGTATTTCATAGGATTATGGGTTTTTCTAAAATTCCTTTGATATGATTTTGAGTCTGGCACTTGTTAACAGTATGTGGATTTTAATATTTATTTTCTCTTACAGATATCTTCAGGAAGTAGGTTATACAGATACAATATTAGATGTACGGTCTCAGCGGGTAAGGTCATTACTTGGACTATCTAATTCAGAGCCAAATGGATCAGTAGAAACAAAGAATTTAGAACAGATCCTGAATGGAGGTGAATCTCCTAAGCAAAAAGGACAAGAAATAAAAAGGTATGTTTTATACTTAACATAGTTTATGTAATGCATATTATGGAAATTATTATTATTAATCTCTTTAACTTCTTGTTACTGCTATTAAAAAAATTTTTTTTTGAGACGGAATCTTACTCTTGTTGCCCAGGCATGAGTGCAATGGCGCAATCTCGGCTTAACTGCAACCTCCGCCTCCCCGGCTCAGGCGAGTTTCCTGCCTCAGACTCTCAAGTAGCTGGGATTACAGGCACCCACCACCGTGGCCGGCTGATTTTTGTGTTTTTAGTAGAGATGGTTTTACTACGTTGGCCAGGCTGGTCTTGAACTCCTGACCTCAGGTGATCCACTTGCCTCGGACTCCCAAAGTGCTGGGATTACAGGCGTGAGCTACCACTCCCAGCTACTATTAACAATTTTTAAAGCAGATCAAGTTCAGAGTTAAAGACCTAGCCACCTCCCACCCCTCTCCATGGTACTATGGGCAAATAAATTTTCTATTTAGTGGCTTTTAAAATTTGTCTATGTTAAGTTGGTTTTTTGTCTGTTTTTCGAGTCAGAGTCTGGCTTCATTGCCCAGGCTAGAGTGCACTGGTGTGGTGTTGGCTCACTGCAGCCTCTGCCTCCCATGCTCAAGTGATCCTCCCCGCTCAGCCTCCTGAGTTGCTCAGATTCCAGGCATGCACCACCATATATTTTTTAGAAATGGATTCTTGCTTTGTTACCCAGGCTGGTCTCAAACTCCTGGCTTTAAGCAATCTTCCTGCCTCAGCCTTCAAAAGTGCTGCAGTTATGGGCATGAGCCATTGCACCCAACCTGTTAAGTTTTGATAACAAGAGAATGGCTGTAGTTCTGAAATAGGTCCAGAATCAGATTTGAGGCTGATTTTATGTAGTTCAGAGCTATTTTAACATCCTTATTTTTAAATTTTTGCTGGAGTATTTTCAACAAATTATAATGCTACTCTGTCAATAGAATGAGCAAAGGTTATTTAGACACTAGTGTGAAAGAAACAAGGCTTTGCATTGTGTTTGGATTTAGAAAGCTACCAGATAAAAACATTTATTGAAATATAATTAACATATCATAAAATTTACACATTAAAAGAATACGATTTAATAGTTTTTAGAATACTTACAGAATTGTTCAGCTATCACTACAATCTAAGTTTAGAACATTTTCATCACCCTTAAAAGAAACCCCATACTCATTAGGTGGCCACTCTCCATTTCCCCCCTATCTCCCAACCCTGGGATATCACTAATCTACTCTCTGTTTCTGTAGATTTACGTATTCTGGATATTTCATATAAGCAGTCTTTTGTGAGTGGCTTCTTTCACTTAGCATATTTTCAGGGTTTATCCATGTTATACCATGCATCAGTACTTCATTCCTTTTTATTTCCAAATAATATTCCATTGTGGATATATTACATTTGGTTTATGTGTTCCTTTTTTATTTTATTATTGTTCTTATTTTTGAGACAGGGTCTCACTGAGTTGCCCAGGCTGGAGTGCAGTGGCATGATCACAGCTTACTGAAGCCTCAACCTCCCTGTGCTCAGGTGATCCTCCCACCTTAGCTTCCTGAATATCTGGGACCACAGGTTCACAGCACCATACTTGGCCAATTTTTGTATTTTTGCAAAAATAGGGTTTTGCCATGTTACCCAGGCTTGTCTCAAACTCTTGGACTCAAGCAGTCTGCTTTCATTGGCCTTCCAGAGTGCTGGGATTATAGGCATCAGCCATCACACTGGGGCTTCATTATGTGTTTCTTCTACAGGTGATGGGTATGTGGGTTGGTTCCAAGTTTTGGACTAATGAAGATTGAGAACCTGCCAAACTCTTTTCCAAGGTGGTTGCACTATTTTACCTTCCCACCAGCAGTACTATAAGGATTCTGATTTCTCCACATTTCATCATCATTTATTATTGTCTGTCTAACAGATATACTTTGATTAATACAGACTTGATAAACACAAGGAGTTAAGCATTTTTACCATGAGATGTTACTCTGAGTAACATAGGTTAGAAAGACAAAAGAAAATGGGAAAAAAACCAGATGAGTTCATTGAGGTCATTTAGAGCTTAAGAAATAAATGATATGGGCTGGGCATGGGAGCTGACACCTGTAATCCCAGCACTTTGGGCGGCTGAGGAGGGCAGATTGGCTGAGCTCCAGAGTTCGAGACCAGCCTGGACAACACAGTGAAATCCACTCTCTACTAAAATACAAAATATTGTCTGGGCGTGACAGCATGCACCTTTAGTCCCATCTACTTGGGATGCTGAAGCAGGAGAATTACTTGAACCCGGGAGGTGGAAGTTACAGTGAGCCGAGATCACGTCACTGCACTCCGGCCTGAGCGAGAGAACAAGACTCCATCTCAAATGAAGAGAAAGAAAGGAAGAAATAATATTTATAGTTTATAAAGATTATTTCACATCCTGGATGTATTTTATGATATTGTACAGTTGTCTAAAACATATTCCTGTCAGCTGGGTGTCTATTCCTATAGATGGCTCACATCTATAATCCCAGCACTTTGAGAGGCTAAGGTGGGTGGATCATTTGAGGTCAAGAGTTTGAGACAAGCCTGTTCATCAACATGGTAAAACCTCATCTCTACTAAATTTAAAAAAATTAGCCAGGCGCACGCTTGTAATCCCAGCTACTTGGGAGGCTGAGGTGGGAGGATCAGTTGAACCTAGGAGGCAAAGGTTGCAGTGAACTAGATTGTGCCACTGCACTCTGGCCTAGGCGACAGAGCAAGACTCCATCTCAAAACACACAGACACACACACACACACACACACACACACACACACGTATATGTATTTTTTTTTTCATTAAGGTTTATAGTTAACGTAAGTCTTTGATTTAGAATTTTTCTTTCTGAGAAATGAGCTCTTCAGTAGTCACTTTGACATCAAATAGAGCCCTTCTTTTCTATAATGTGATTTCAGGAAGCATAGAGTGTTTTGTAGCATAAGAGAAAAAGCAGAAATATTATCAAGTATTTTTAGCCAAACTGGTCACTGGAAGTAATTTTAGTTCATAGGATTTATAAATATTTTACAGCAATACAAGTTTGCCATACTGCATCTTACTCTGAATCTGAATCAAAGATCCTTTTTTGTTTGTTTTGTTTTGTTTTTTTTGAGACAGAGTCTCGCACTGTCACCTGGGCTGGAGTGCAATGGTGCGATTTCGGCTCAGTGCAACCTCCGCCTCCTGGGTTCACACAATTTTCCTGCCTCAGCCTCCCGAGTAGCTGGGATTACAAGCGCAGACCACCATGTCCAGCTAATTTTTTGTATTTTTAGTAGAGATGGGGTTTCACCACGTTAGCCAGCCTGGTCTCAAACTCCTGACCTCATGATGCACCCACCTTGGCCTCCCAAAGTGCTGGATTACAGGCGTGAGCCACCGTGCCCGGCCGATCCTTTTGTTTTTTTTCCTCTTTCTTTACATCGTCTTACAAAGATCCTCAATAAACTGTATCTTCTCCTTGTAAAGCTTCTTGCCTTTGCAAAATTAAGACTTCGATAGTTTTTTGGAGTGTGTGTGTGTGCGTGTATATTAAACACATAACATGAAATCTGCCCTCTTAAAGTGTGTGGTATTGTTAAGAGAAGCACAATGTTGTACAGCAGCTCTCTGGAACTTTTTCATCTGGTGTGACTGGAAACGGTAACTTTTGAACAACAGCTCCCCATTTCCTCCTCCCTCTGGCCCCTGGCAACCACTATTCATAATTGGACTCATGTAGTATTTGTCTTCCTGTGATTGGCCTGTTTTACTTATTATAATGTCCTCGGGGTTCATTCATGTTTTCACATATGACAGGATCTTTTTCTTTTCATAACTGAACAATATTCCAGTGTATGCATATACTACATTTTGTATAAACATTAGGCAATATGCCTAATGGTTTATTTCTTTACCTGTTGATGGACATTTAGATAGTAGTTTGTTTATTTGTTTAGTGTTGTTTTGAATGGTGTCTTGCTCTGTTGCCCAGGCTGGAGTGCAGTGGCACAATCACAGCTCACTACAGCCACAACTTCCCAGGCTCAAGCAGTTCTCCCACTTCAGCCTCCAGAGTAGCTGGGACTACAGCCACACGCCACCACACCTAGCTAATTTTTGTAAGTTTTTGTAGAGATAGGACCTATTACATTCTCCAGGCTGGTCTTGAACTCTTGGACTCAAGCAGTGCCTCTTCCACAGCCTCCTAAAGAGCTAGGGTTACAGGCATGAGCCACTGCGCCTGGCTGGAAATAGTTGTTTTAATCAAGGCTTTCTTAATGAGTAGAGTGACATTTTCTGATTGTGCCCTAATGTAGGCGTGTTATGGTTGAGCTATTAGGGCCATTTGAAAACTCCTAGGAATAAGAAAATGTGTAACATGTGGATCAGTATTTCAGCAAAATGGTGTGTACTACATTCTTATTTATAATAGGAAAAAATTAGAAGCAGTCTTAATGTTCAAAAGTAGAGGATGTAATTTTAGATTTCAGATCCGAAATTTTAGATTCATATTTTAGAGGCATTATGCCTAATGGTTAATTTGAATTCTGAAGACAGACTGGATTTGAATCCTAAGTTAACCACTAGTTACTAGCCATCACTTAGGGCAGGGAATGTTACTTTTCTTACTTCTAAAATGAGGATCTTAGGATTGATATGAAGAAGGAATGCATTACTATAAAGCATTTAGAACAGTACCTGTCACACAGTAAGTGTTATATAATTGTTAGCTATTAGGAAATACTGTGTATCTAGTTGAAATGTGATCCCCCACAAGACTAGTGTTTATTAGATGCTATTGAGTGCACTATTGTCTTTCTTGATTTATGGTAGGGGATGTTGTGGTTGCATAGTGCATCAGATCACAAAGCATCTACTTTATGAGGATTTATTGGGAAAGTTCTCTTAGACCTTTTTTTAAATTTATTTATTGTCTTAGATCTTACAACTGGGAAAAGTTGTGGTGCTTCTTAGTAATTGGTCTTACTTACCTTTTAACCTCCAGTTGTTGCTCCCCACCCACCCCCCATTTTTTTTAACTGTTTGGAATCTCACGGCCAAATTTGTGGGCCTCTTCTAGAAAATGCATTGATACATTTAGTCTTTTACTTAGCAACCTTACCCTTGGCTTCATTTTATTTTCCCTTTCATCTGGGTATATTCATTTTCAAGATTCTGTTGTTTGTCTTTTTAGAATGAGAGACGGTAGTAAATAAACAGTTGGCAAAGAGAAAATTATCCACAGATGGAGACTTCTACTTTAAACATGGTAGATCAAAGTCACATTTTACTTGTGTGCCTTTCAGAAATTTTGCTAAAAGGACAGTGAAGGGCTTAAGATGCATTAACACAAAAGAACAACAACAAGAAAACGACATACAGAAAGAATGAGAGAGTATACTGTCTGTGAGATAGGGAGAATTTAACAATTTGGAATCCAGAAAGAAAATGGAGTAATGACAACTGACTGGCCCTAAGAAAGCTTGTTAAACATAAGTGCATTTGAGAGCAATAGGATGAAGAAAAGGAACAAGCCAATTCAAGTCACAGAATTCCAGTAAAGCCACAAAGGCTAAGGAATTACAGGTATATGGTACATCTGGAGTCAAAGGTTTAAATAGGGGTGTGAATAGAGAATTGGTTTAAAGTTTATTTAAGAAGCATAGGCTGGGCACGGTGGCTCACGCCTGTAATCCCAGCACTTTGGGAGGCCAAGGAGGGCAGATCACTTGAGATCAGCCTAGCCAACATAGTGAAACTCCATCTCTCCTAAAACTACAAAAAAATTAGCTGGGCATGGTGCCGGGCGCCTGTAATCCTATTTACTAGGGAGGCTGAGGTACAAGAATTGCTTGAACCCGGTAGGCAGAGGTTGCATTGAGCCAAGATCATGCCACTGCACTCCAGCCTGGGCGACAGAGGGAGACTCCATCTCAAAGAAAAATAAAAGTTTAAGAAGCATAATGTTAAATCCTCTTTCATCTTGCAAAAGTGGTTTAACAGCACCGCTCCCCTACTCCAAAGAATGGTAGTGTATTTTCCACCAGTGATTTCTGTTTTCTTAAGAAATAAAACAACTGAAAGGTGGGGTTATTGTATAAAATGGAAACTGCAGGGTTGTGTGAAAGTCTCCAGCTGAGCATTGACATCTCCTGTTTTCTCCTACTGTTTGACTTCCAGTAGGTTGGCAGCTTTTATCTCTTACAAGCAAAATATTAAAATTGAATCACATTAATAGAAAAGGCGTAATGGCACTGAAAATTGGGATATGTCAGTGAAATGGTTGGGCCTGTGTCCTATCAGGTATAAGTTAAGTCAGCAGCTTGACAAGACATAGCCATATTCTTAGTCCTTCTGGGTGACTATAACAAAATACCGTGGACTGAGTAGCTTATAAATAATAGAAGTTTATTTCTCACAGCTCAGGAGGTTGGGAAGTCTAAGATCAATGTGTCAGGATGGTTGGGTTCTGGTGAAGACCCTTTTCTGGGTTGCAGACTGCTGAATTCCCACTGAGTTTTCACATGGTGGAAAAGGCAGGCTCCTTTCGGCCTCTTTTATAAGGATACTAATTCTATTCGTGAGGACTCTGTCACCTCCCAAAGGGCTACCTCTTAATATCATCATATTGGGGATTAGGTTTCAACATAGGAATTTTGCTAAGGGACACAAATATTCAGATCATGACACCCATGTGGACAGTACACCAGTTAGGACCAAAAAGAGGAAAATTCAAAGATCAAGTTGAGAGGATCAGTATCTGACTAGGAGTTTCAAAAAGAGAATACAAATTAAGTGTTGTTGAAAACTTGATTAAAATAGCAATACAAGAAAACTCTCTGGAATATATTTTCAGAATGTATTTCCAGGGATGTTTGTTCCAGATTGAAAGGATTCTTTCCAGGTACTGAAAAAAGATCCATACAGAGGCTATCATCATGAACACTAAAAATTAAGTGGAAATTCTAAAATCTTCCAGATAGAAAAATTAGACTACATTGAAAAGACTAGGAATCAGGCATTATTAAATTAACATTCAAAGCTAGAATATAGTAGAGCAGTACCTTAAAGATTCTGAGGGAAAGTGATTTCCATTTAGATTTGTATACTGAGCCCAGTACTGTATTGTTTGTGAAAGTATTAATAGCATAAAGAGACATTTAGATATGAAAGCCTCACATTTACCCTTCATTTTTTTCTCAGGAAGCTATTGGAGATGTGTCTCAGCATTCTGAGAGACTAGGTCGAGGAGGAAGGTGTAGGATCCAAGAAAAAGGATATTTAATAAAGAGAGGCAAAGGAAATTTCAGGGAATAGTTGTTCAGTGGGCCTGGACAGTAGCCAGAGTAGAATGAAAGGAGGACAGAACATTGAAAGGAAAGTTTCTTAGAAAATAGGAAATTAATACATTGTTTTATGTGTCTGACGATTTTGAAAAGAGATGTTTGGTTCTGCTGGAAAATTCAGAGGAGAATAGTGATAACATCTTTGGAAAACCAGGCAATTAAGAAAAACCACACTGGACAGTTACTTCAGGAAAACTATATATAAAAGAGAGGAAGTAGAGTCATTGCAATGTGATTTAAATGGAAATATTAATATGTACTTTATAACCATGGAATATTAATATAGGTGAAAGTAAATTGATATAACTGTATTACTGTTATGGGAGGAAGTGTGGGTGTGGGATAGAGGCTGTAAGGGAACTAAATTTTTATCAAGAAATAGCAATCTAAGCATGTTATTTAGAAAAAATAGGGTAAATAAGGAAGCTTCTTTAAAAAGAAGTTGAAAAATGGTTGTTCCTAGTGTGTAGGAATCAAAGATAGAGAAGGATGGAGCAGGGGACTGTCTTGTTACTCATTGTATGCCTTGTCAGTTTATTTAGAACTATTTGCCTTTTTTCTCCTGAGTACTTCCTAGCAAGCAAAACTTCATTTTAGCAACTGCTACAACAACCAAAGATTAACGGTACTTACGATCCCCAAATTATTCTTAGCCAGCTTCACTAGAGACCTAAAAAGTTGCCTGACAATCCTTTTCTTTTTCTTCACTGGCTGACTCCTTTTTTCATTCTTCAGCTCAGTAGCTCTTCTAATCTTCTTTCTACTCCTCATCAACTCCACTCCAGACTGCGTTCCTTAATTTTAGTCATTCTTATAAGTTTGTGACACTATCTCATTTTTGTTTTGTTTTTTAGAGACAATTCTCCATTGATCTCTCATGTTTCTAAACATCCTGTGAGCAGAGACACATATTGCCCTTTTATTCTGGATTATCTATTTAAGGATATTTATATAACAAACAGCCTTGTCAGATAGAGACAGTCTTCTGGGAAGTCACGCTTACTGTTCAATATAAAGATTCAAGTTCCCTAAGCCCAGAGTTCCTCCGCTATGATTCAAACAAACTGTAAGTGTAACATCTACCCGATCCCCTCCTTGCCACCCTTGTGGGACTTGGGCAAAGGAAATTCAGCAAACATTATCATCCTGTAACTTCCTGTGCTCCTGAGGAGTAGAATTCTTGTCTCTGACTCAATTTTATGACTTATTTCAGGATTCATGAAACAGTAATAGACTAGGTTGTTAGCATGAAGGCAGGGAAAACCCTGAGACCTTTCATAGTCCATGATCCTTTAATTTTCATTTCCCTAAAGACTAATGATGTTGAGCATCTGTTCATATGCTTATTTACATTCCACCTATCGTTATGATGCAATGTCTATTTGAAATATTTCCCCATTTTTAATTGTTTTGTTACTATTATGGCTTAAGAGTTCTTTATATACCCTTGACACAAGTTTTTCGTCAAATGTTAAGTTGCAAATATTTTTTCCCAATTTACAGGCTTTTCTTTACATTCTCTTAGTATCTTTCAAAGAGAAAACGTTAATAATTTTGGTGAAATCTGATTCATCAATTCTTTCTTTTATGCTTGTGTTGTATTTGACTTTTAAAGCCATGCACATGTATTGCTGTGATTAAATACAGTTTTTATAACCTGGAAACAGAGGGAACTCTCATTTTAGAGACAGAAATTTCTATCCAAGGAGCAGCAGTACTTAATTTTTCAAAGTTAAAGACAAATATCTTATATCTTTAAAAAAAATTATTTTAAATTATTTTATCATTGGTATGCTACTTTTATCAAGTGCACTCATTGCCTTTCATTTAATCTCCAAATACTAAGTTATACTGTAAATGTTGAGCTGAAAGTATATTTTGTTCTGGTAGATTTGTGGTTGTTTTTACTAATTTGCATTTGTAAAAACCATCTCCTTCTACGTTCGGTCTTTATATAGTTTCTTTAAACAGTGTGCTGGATTGGATGGGATATAGTACAGCCTGTTAAAACTCTTTGTTAATGCCATTTAAAAAATATAGTCAGCCCTTTCTGTCTGTGGGTTCTGCATCGATGGATTGAAAATACCACATTGAAAAGAAATGACAAAAAATAAAATACAAATTTAAAAATACAGTATGACACCTATTTACGTAGTATTTACATTGTATTTGGTATTATAAATAATCTAGAGATAATTTAAAGTATACTATAGGGAGAATGTATGTAGGCACTTGAGCATCATAGGGGGAGGTATGTATCCCAGAACCAGTCCCTTATGGAAGCCAAGGGATGACTATAATCTGAATTGTGTTATATGCTAATTTGAACTAATGGAAGCCACCAATCAGGGAGGGGGGCAAAAACGCTCCCTGAGTTTTATATTATTTTTCTTTTTGTTACCATGTACTCTCAGTAAATACATTGAGATAATTTAATTCAGCCCCCATGATTTACAGGTAAAGAAATTGAGGCCAAAGATTTAAATGGTTTGGCCAAATTCAAGCATCTACTTAGTGGCAGAGCAGAGACTTTTCATGGTGAAAGTTATTGTTCAGCTGAATTTTCTACTGTCTTGTTGCTGCCTTTATTGTTAGACATTTAAACAGCTATATGAAAATCTTTTTTGTGTGTGTATAGAGAAACTCAAATTAGTTAAAAGATTTAGTTAAGCCTGTCCCTATTACCTGTTACATGAGTGATTCTGTAAGACTTAAAAGTATTTCTTTAACAGATTTTGAGTTCTTTCTTCTAGATAAGACAGGCTGTGAAATGGATTGGGATGTTTTATATCTGATTTACCATAAATTTAAATCTGGGCTGCTTGATAAATTATTTTTAAATTTTTTTGTTTTCATTTTGAGACAGGGTCTTGCTCTGTCACGCAGGCTGGAATGCAGTGTATAGTCATAGCTCACTGCAAACTCAACGTCCTGGGCTGAAGTGATCCTCCTGCCTCAGCCTCCTGAGTAGCTGAGACTGTAGGCACACGACACCATACCCAGCTAATTTTTTTTTTGAAGATAGGTTTCACTATGTTGCCCAGGCTGGTCTTGGTCTTGAACTCCTAGGCTCAAGCGATCCTCCCGCCTTCACCTCCCAAAGTACTGGGATTACATGAAGCACTGTCCCTGGCCCCCCCTGATAAACTTTGATATTTACTGTTTTAGTCCTCAAACATTTATACTAAACTGTAAGAGGTTGTAGTTATAAGAAATGCTAAGTTTCAGTTGCTTATGATGGCTTTATTTTGAGAACTAATAATAAATTTGAATGTCTAATACCATACGATTTTATTTTGATGCAGTAATTTACCTAAAATATTTTGAACAATGAACTTTGGAGAAAGTCAGCAGAGAATAGTTACTTTTATTTCAGTTGTAGAACATGAATCTTTCAAACTTTTTTTCTGGAATAAAGTCCTCAGACAGAAGGTAGTCATTCGAATCTCTCCAGCTTTAAGAATTGATTTAAAATAGGAACCAGAAAGAAATATTAGAACCAACAGATGGAATAGTTTGATTCATCTATTTTCCTTCCCACAGGCCCTCTGGTGATGTTCTTGAGACATTCAATTTCTTAGAAAATGCTGATGATAGTGATGAAGAAGAGGAAAATGACATGATTGAAGGCATCCCAGAAGGAAAAGACAAACATCGAATGAATAAACACAAAGTAGGAATTAGATTTTATATTCTTATTAGCTATATATTCATGTAGTTGGAATTTTTGAGATGTCTTAAGTTACATTGGGAGTGATCATCTTCATTTTGCATATCGCTTAAAAGTTTTATGTGTTCAGCTCTTTTTGCATTACATACAGTAGGAATTATTGTTTGCTATATTATTCACTAAATGGGCAAGAAAGGGTCTGTATTTATAGGACTAGTCCATTGATTTTGAAACCTTTTTAAAGCTACCCCCTTTCCACCTCTGCCACAATTGAGAATCACTGTGGAAGTCTCTCTCTTCTTGTACAGTACACAAGGGGTAAATTAACTGAAGTTGCAGTGGGAATACTTCCACCGTGGGTGAGGGAGTAATTTGTGAATTACAAGTAAGTCTCAACATTCTTGTTCTTTAGTAAGGAATAATAAAAATTTATTTTTGCTCATAACCTAAGAAACAATTTATTTATTTTAGTGGTTTGGGGGGCTAGCTATAGAAGCAAAAGTAGAGTTGATCATCCATTTGTGAGTTACCAGAGTAGTGTACAGTATTTCAACCATATGAAAAATGTGGGTAGTTCTCATTGTTGGTACTTTGAGGTTTTACAGTAATGTGAGGGAAAAAATGACAATGTTCCACAAAAGTCTCCAGTCTACAAAATCAGTTTTCAGTTTTTTGATATATTCTATATGTGTATTGTAGTCTATTTGGGTGAATAGAGATTTTAAGCCTTTTTCTTTTTTTGTTCTGGAAGGTAAAGCACTATTATAATTATCACAGTTATGAACTTAAAGTAGTTACTATGCCATCATATCTCTATGAATGAAGGACTAAGCATGCAGTTACCCATTTATGAGGTCAATTCAAGATAACATATCAGAATGCAAATAAGTGACTGGTTCTTTAATGGAAGACTAATTATGAATGTACTGTAATTTAAGATGCTAACTGTTCTTGATGATTAGCACTTAAACCATTTTTAGTACCACATTACTTAGATCAATCTTGGCACAGCACTGTTGAACCATTTATCTAAGGTATAATTTGGGATTTATGACTTACATGGGCAATCTAAAGTTTTGGATCCAAGCAATTTTAAAATGGGTGAATATAGTTATGTGACAATATTAAAGGATCCCTTTTCAATGTAGAATAAAAGTAATTCTTGGTTTATATTCTATTTACAGATAGGTAATGAAGGTTTAGCTGCTGACCTAACTGACGATCCTGATACTGAGGAAGCACTGAAAGAATTTGATTTTTTAGTGACTGCCGAAGATGGTGAAGGAGCTGGAGAAGCACGGAGTTCGGGGGATGGCACAGAATGGGGTAAGGTGATAAAGAAATAGGGGGTGGGAGGAAATCTAGCCTTTAATGATGGGTTATTATAAAATATTACATGTGGAATGTGTGTATCTGAATGTATGGTGGCAGTAAGAGCAAGGGAGGTGATATTGAATAATAACAAGGTATTTTGTACCAATTTATTTACATTCAGTGACTAAACTGCTTAATATATATGGCTTTTGGTAAATTTAGATTTTTGGGATTTGTCTGGATTTAAAGTTGAACTATTTAATTAATTTGGAAATTCAGTTTCTTTTTCTTTAATAGATTTTTTTAAATGTATGTATTCAGTTTTAAACATTCCCATTATTTAATTTGGTATTCTAGATTTAGGAAGATTTAACTCAGTATGTCTATATGGTGTTATCTGACTAATTACTAAGAAGGAATAAAGCTACTAATCCTGAATTATAGCTCTATATTGAGCACAATTTAATGAAGATACTAAACTTTACTGCCTGTAATATTCAGTGTGTAAAATGTTAGGGCCTAAACTTTGGAAGTGGTACATAATGCTAATAATAATTCAGGCATAACTAAAAGAAAACGATTCTTTATCTGTACACAGTTAAAAACTCCATTAGGAAGTAAAATAAGTGTAAAAAATATTTTAAGGTAATAGCTGATGTCCGTTATGTTTTTCCTAGTAAATACATTCATGCAATCCTCATTTAATATCAGCATGTTGTCTGGCAGGTAGAGCAAAGTGTGTTTACTGAGCTTTATGGGGGAAAGTTATTATTACCTTTTTTTTTTTTTTTTTTTTTTTTTTGGAGACAGAGTCTCGCTCTGTTGCCAGGCTGGAGTGCAGTGGTGTGATCTCGGCTCACTGCAGTCTCTGGCTCCCGGGTTCAAGAGATTCTTCTACCTCAGCCTCCTGAGTAGCTGGGACTACAGGCGCACCCCACCACACCCAGCTAATTTTAGTATTTGTAGTAGAGACGAAGTTTCACCTTGTTAGCCAGGATGGTCTCGATCTCTTGACCTCGTGATCTGCCCACCTTGGCCTCCCAAAGTGCT